>QNGE01005254.1:0-11977 GCA_008508345.1 Paragonimus westermani | reverse complement strand
GGGGTGCGAGTTTTCGAACGCTCGGCCGAATACCTCAATGCGAGGGAGGTACGTTCAAAAGCCTGTCGCGATCGAATCAAGGACAACCTGCGAGACCGGATGAGTCATCGCTCGACTGGATCGGACCAACGGGCGAGGCAGGGCAGGCAAAATACGACAGACGGCCAGATCGGAGGCGTAGTGTTTTCAACATTTAGAGGAACATCTCGACACGATGTTGGATTACGGTCAAGGCCAACACTGGGTGGATGGCGGAGAGCACGAGCAGCCGGGCGAGCCATCGCGCAACGAAATCGGACAAACAGACGAGGAATGGCAAGCGGAAAACCCTCCGATAGAAGGCACCGGTCACACACGTAAACCGGTTAGAAGTGCACACGACGTGTGAACGGAAACCGGGGGCTGCTGCGGGTTGGAATTACGACTCATAAACGAAAGAGAGCGCGTTGCATGTGACTAGCGATTTGGACAATAAAGATTGTGCTTTATTGGACGCCTTCTCGCTACAATATTAACCACGATATCGCACGGAGTAGGACACACCAGCAAGAGTAACGCGAAAAAAGCTCCACATAACAATGCGCGCTACTAGCACTGGCTACTACCGGCACCATCTTCAGTTCGAGTAGCTCTGCTTGAATCGGCTTGAGCGGCTTTTCCGGTGGCCACGAAATCTCAAGTTCCCACAAAATGGGTGGACTACTTAGCCACGTTTAAATTTCTTGAGAACTAGCATCACAGGTTCCTCGCGGATTTATGTCTGCCGGGTTCAACTCGGACGGCGTGGATCGCCATCGACAGCCCTGGGTTTAGTTACAAATTAGTTGGACAGGGTTGGCTACGAGCGTGACAAAGCGACAAAAGGTGCTTCTCAAGTACTCTAACAAGATGACGGAGTCTGTCCAGAGTGTGATTTTACCAAAGGTTAGCTTAAGTTCAATTTCTATAAATCTCATAAGTTTAGCCGCCAATAGCGCGGCTGTGAGTCCCAACCTTGGGATAGACAAGTGCTTTAAAGGTGCAACACGGGACTTCCACATCAAGAAGCAGCAAAATTGATGCCATCTTCCAAGACGTCTCGGAGGTGGCCTACAGCTCCATAATTCGTCTAGGAAGCGTCTGAAAACATATGCAACTCTGAAAGCGTCGGCGTCTTCCCGTGGGTTCTGATAAAACGCGGTACATTACTTGAGTCTGTCGATGCTACACCACGTGACTGCCTTTCCCACTCACCTTGACACCTTCCGTCTATGGGTGTATCCCGCCCGATATTCGCGCCACATAATCCCTGGAGTGACTTCCGACCGCGGAGAGCAGACGGAGCAATTAACTCCAACGGGTCGTATACCGACGCAATGCAGGCTTACAAACCTCTCCCAGTGAGTGACTTTTTCGGTTAAGATATGCGAAACTTTAAACAGCCTTCCGATACGTGCCACTGGACCCCAATGGCCTTCTGGTGATTGCAATCACCTGGGTCCAGTGCTGCTGACAGATGTTCTTTCGTTCGGTGGTATTCTAGAGGGCGCCTCTGCCATGTTAGACTTCCACTTTACTAGTCTAATCCGACCCAAGAGAAGCATTTTACGCAAATCGGATGCTACATATCTGGCATCTTCAAGCGTAACCGCTGATAACAAGCAGTCATCAACGTAAAGAATCTCAAACATAATTTGGCTAGCCAGCTTGCTAAATTGATGCCCATTTTCAATTGCAGTCTTCCTGCGTGCATATGACGCGCAGAAGTGAGAAGAAGTGGCCCCGAATTGATGGACCATAATCTTATACGTGTCCGGTGAGTAAGGCATTGGTTCATTACTCCACCAAAGAAAGCTCAGTGCCCACCGGTTCCTTTCAGGTACCTTCAACGGCAAAAACATTCCCTCCATGTCTGAGGACAAGGCTACCAAACCCGTTCGGGACCGTAACAACACACTCACTGGGTTGTTCGTCAGAACTGGTTCCTGCAGCAACACTTTGTTCAAAGAAGTTTCCTTGTGTTTCGCTGCGCAGTGGAATACTATTCGCACCATCCCGGGTTTATTCGGATTCAACACCGGGTGATGAGGCAAGTATCACCGGCGAAGGGTCTTATCCTCGCCGGTGTCAATTCTGAATATTTAACCTCTGGCCACGTCTGCCTTGATAATCTTGCTATATTTATGTGCCACTTCATTATCGTGGGAAAGTCTCCTCCCTAATAAATTCAGACGTTTCTGAGCCAACCACCGGTTGTCGGGGAGGTTTACACCGTCAAACCGCCACGGCAAGCCAATGTTATACCGACCGTCCTGTAAAATAACTGTGGACTCTACAATACGCTCAGCTCGATGGTAATCACATGAGTGAACCACCTCTTCGGAAAGTCCGCGGTTAACAAACTCTTAGTCAGACATGCGCTAAACCAACCGCACTAACTCAGCATCCCTTAATCAATGAAATTCAGCCTTGCTGTTTGCTGAGAGTGACATTGGACCTCGCAAGGTCCAGCCTGAGATGGTTTGCACAGCGTATGGCTGACGCCTGCTTCCTGCCCGCTAATCTAATATTAAATGTGCTTCAGGCACGTCGCAACTCATAAACAGACCGAATTTACCTTCCCTCAACAAGGTGACGGGCAGACCGGCCAAACGGGGCCACCGATGTAGGTCACCCTCGGATATGGTTTCCGCCCGTTCAACTGGCGGACCTCTCACAGTGAAGGCCATGTTGACCTTGATCCTACTTCCACCATCTGAAGATTCAACGTCCAAATTCAGCACTTGGCGTTTGATAGTAGCGGTCCTATTAAGTGTACTGATGCTAAGCGTTCGGTCACAGGCTGAAAGTCCTAGTCGCTCAACTAAAACTCATCGAGCATATCGCGTGCTCCTCAAAATTCTTAGGAAGTTGAGCGAAGAATGACGTCCGGTCGAGAATTCCATGCGTTCCCCGCGAAAGTATATGCGTCCCCACCTCGCCCACATCATGAAAACTTTTTCTGCACATTTTTTCTGGATTATCTACATGGAATAATGGTCAAATTCTTCTCCAATGCACCTTCTCCATCCTCCAAACACTGTTTTCTAGCACGACCATGAGCATCCTGCCAGCGATCACCTTGTGGAGTCCAAATTGGTGTAACAAATCAATTATTTCATCCGATTGTGCAGACCCCGAGCACTATTTTCTCGGAACTATGAATCTCAAAGTTTCCTGTGTAAACTTGAATTTTTCCTTCATATAATGTCTGTTTTTGCCTGTTTTGTTGCTCTACTCACATGGCTGACTCGTACAATTGCCAAATTTGGTGTTCAAATATGTATATGCTTAAAAATCATAACGTTGATCACGCTCTCCTGAGTGTGTTTCTCACAAATGCATTGGAAATATACCATTTTATTATTATTATTATTGTTATTATTATCTATGACTGTGGTACCGGACCCGTTATCTAGAACGGCATATCTTTCGACCATTCCGACTGCCCCAGTTNTAACGTTGATCACGCTCTCCTGAGTGTGTTTCTCACAAATGCATTGGAAATATACCATTTTATTATTATTATTATTGTTATTATTATCTATGACTGTGGTACCGGACCCGTTATCTAGAACGGCATATCTTTCGACCATTCCGACTGCCCCAGTTAATCTGACAGGCACGAAAGCTAGACGAACTCCACTCTCATACCAAGAGGTGGCTCGACAGCTGTACTCCCCCACTTTGACCCCAGTTCCAGAAGGCGCCGGGTCTGCGTGCATCAGATATGACGTCGCCCTTCATATAGATGCCGTGAACACTGAATACGGACCCTGCAATACTTGAATGTGTTATTTGGCAGTAGACAAACAAAGCATCGTTTATACTTTCTTAGAACTTCGCGTCTCCCTTTTAATGGTATGCTTTCAAATTGAGGGCGTGTCGGCAAATCATGATCGTCACCACACGCCGCGCACTGGTGTGGCTCATTTGCCACGCCGACGACGGTTGACACACGCGGCATCCGTTTAGAGTCCTCGCAAAAGCGTGCGTTTTTAGTCCCACTGATGCATCCCTGAACTGTACGGGCGATCAGTTTATCATATAGGTTACTAGAAATCGAGATTAGTCTCTCCATAAACTCAAGCAAGTCGTTGAAAGAAGGCACCCGACCAGTGTTTATAACAGAATCAGTCACTTCCGCCCACTTCTCTTGCAATGGGCGGGAAGTCTATCCACAATACGCAGTCGGTTGGTTGGACAACTTAACTCGGATGGATGGTTCACTTGAGACAGCGTCAACTGACAACCCTCCATCTGAGTGGCTAAACGATGAAGACCCTCGGTGTCTTCTATGGCGAGCCTCAGACCGTTGGACACGTCCTTGGTAATAGCCTGAATAATCTTGTGCGAACTCCCAAATCGTCGCCACAATATTCCGGTTGGGCAACAATACGCAATTTTCGGTAGCTGCCTTGGCTCGACTCTCAAAATAATAAATAAGGTATGAAAAGTTCTGTCTTCCGTCACTCAATCTGGTAGCCACGTTGGGTTCAAACATTCGCATGAAGCTATGGAATTCCGAGGGAGACCCTTCAAAAGGTTCTAGCTCGATTTTTCGCGGGCCCGCAGTGATAAATAAATTGCGCATACACTGCTCCACGGAGCCCCTTGGGGACCCGTGAGTAGGAGATCTATATGACAAGCCAGATGGGAGGACGTTTGCACCCACCCTCTTCGTCGGCTCCTCAGCCTTACCAAAATCAGACCTTCCCTTCAACCTCTTGTGAAATTCTTGGTGTGCCCTCATGAACTTTAGCCCCTCTTCCTTTAGACGCAATCCTTCTTCAATAAGGCTGTCATCCATCGCCAAATTTCGCCCAACTGAACCATGAGTTATAGCTGGGACAAGGTTAGGAATTTTAGATACACACTCTGCGTTCTCCGGTGGGGCTGCCACCGACCCTATAGCCATCCCTGGGTGTGGTCCACGCTTAGATCTGAGGGCCCCAAGCATGCCACAAACATATGACACAGCAGACAACTCAAAAATTTCAGACACGTCCCCGCGAAAATCATGAGAATCCTTAAAAGGAAAAGGCAGATACAAAGAACGGACCGAAGAAGGAACTTTGGAAACATTTGAATAAGTTTTGATATCATCATCGCCGCCCAAGTGATGGATATGGAGAACAGAATAACTCTCCACAGAGAGAGCCGCAGCAGGCAAGCTCAGTGACACGGTTGACCTCGGAAAATATTTGGCCGATTGGTAACCAGGAGAACGTCCTTGTACATCATGCATATGAACTACGATCAGCTCTTCCATTGTAGAAGGACTGACAGCTTTCACCCGGTTGGCAAGTAGATTTGGGCTCGACCTACGCGGATTTATCGAGCACTGTTGGTCCCAGATGACCAGTGGTTGTTCAAGCAACACTTACTCTTCTCACAACATCCATCGATGTGCTGGATTCACGATAGTCGCGTTTGTAAGTAATGGGCGTCTATAAATTCTGAGATCATCGAGCAACCAATTCGGATCCAAGGAGGAAGGCGGTTGTATTGCCAAGTTTCTTATTGATAGGGTGCTAATGTTTAAAGACAATACGATAAACCAAATGGTGGATGACGACGACGAACTTCGATATCGAATCCACAAGGTATACATGTTGCGAGATGAACAGTTGGCGTAAATATGACCAAATGCAACAGTCACGTAATGGCGAAGCGGTCAGGCGAAAGTGAAACCAGGCACATATAAACAAAGGTCCGGCAAGGGAAAGTACGGAAGGAAAACTACGTGAAAACAACTTTTACAAGCAAACGGTATCAAGACTAATTAATACACAAAGATCAGCATTCATAAGAGAAATGATTTGCCACGCGTGTAACTTGAGCGGTAGTGTCAGATTGTAAGAAAAGCTCGTAATCGGTATAAAGAATTCTAACGTAAGGAGACGAATAAATGAGAAGGAAATAAATAGGGCAAGGACAGTGGTTACACACGTTCTATCAACACATAACAATAATCAAACACTCACGCAAGCGGCTACTTTAACCGTCAATACATATCAGGCTACGGCATTGTTGTGTATTTCTAATGTCACATATCTTTCCAGAAGTCAGCGCACCACTCAGTGGCTGGATATTGCCTATCCACCAGTTCAATCCAGTCGTATGCACAAAATTTTGACAACTCGCAATAGTTCGCGTTCACACCAGCAAGTGATTGCCGCTGTCGATTGTGTTAATACACATTGGCATTTTGTAAATCGCAATGATGCCAAAAATGGATGTTATGTTGATTCAAAAAGCCATCAAAACGGTCAGTGAGTTGAACTATGAGATATATCGACAACGTACGTGTGTTCAAAATTCACTGCACCAAGAGAGAGATAACAATCGTATTACAGGTGCAGTGTAAAACAATTTTCGTTTCTTGGCGAGCCTAGTCTTCGACTCAACCCGTTATTTTGTTCCGTGGTTTACTGCCGTTCATTGATTTTTCCCTATTACTTGCGAACAGATCTAACTTATGAGGGTGCTAAGCGACAGAACTGGACACGATACCCAGTTTCACGCCGTCTCGCATGGTCCAATGCTTGAAGAAGTCATATGGTAATGTCATTTGTGACTATTTCTCGGAACATGATTCCGACGACCAATATCTATTTGGAATCCTGCTAAAGAAGAGGAAAGTGTGAATTCCGTATTGATACGAAGGCTGAAAACGTTGTCATACATGTTTAACTGTCAAATGTGTCAGTGTTCTTGCTGTGGCACGATGTCAACATCGTACGATCATACATTTTCATTGCGTCCGTATCATCGAACCCAGCTCACCTGGAGTTGCTCTACAAACTGGTTTGTTAAACCAAACAGAACATAACTTAACGCCTTCGGTGATTCATCTAGAAGTTAAGGCAAACGGGATAAACGGTATTCTTCAAGCCGCTAAATGAATAAGCATGGTTACAACAAAATTGGGGTGGGTTGTACGTGGAGAAATCAAACGAACATTTCTGACACATTCAGGAATAATTACCCAATAAATTTGGCAGCCACGCGATAGAGACTGCTTCGCGCATCCACAGAATAAAGCGGAAATGGTTGATGTCGATCGCTGCTTGAACTCAAATAGAAGTAACCTCCTTGAGTTGCTTGATGTTTGTGCACCGATGCTCAGATTGTAGTGACAAGGACCGCTTTTACGAAAGAGGGGAGAGGTAAGTTGAGTTTATGCCAAAATCCACACCACTTGGAGAGAACTCTGACATATTGAACGGCACAACGGTTGCACGCGGTTTTGAATAGTGTATGATTTATTCAATCGCCGTCAAAATACATTCGAATTAACGATGAACATAGGTCAACAAAACTGGACTGACATAAATCCCTGGGGTTACTGTAATCGCGTTCACTCCAATGCGTTCTCACGGGCACATGTAAGCTGCGTTTGACTTAAAGGTTTGTCATCACGAATAGGTAGGAAGTTGTATCCCCCTGTTCTTTGAAAATTTGGACATCGACTATGCTGGCAGCCTTCGGCATCTAATCATCATCGTAGACCTGTCCGTAGTGTTAGATAATTACAATACTGTGCAGGAGATGAGATAGTGTTTAAACCATTTGAATGTCGGCCAGCTGGTGCGCATTCGGCTTCATACAAACCATTGATTCGTCTCCTTACGTTAGAATTCTTTATACCGATTACGAGCTTTTCTTACAATCTGACACTACCGCTCAAGTTACACGCGTGACAAATCATTTCTCTTATGAATGCTGATCTTTGTGTATTAATTAGTCTTGATACCGTTTGCTTGTAAAAGTTGTTTTCACGTCACTTAACTGGTCCTTTGTGTCATTTGGTTAACCCGCATTTTGAAGGAGCTGAATCACAACAGGTTTGGACATCAGCTGCGGTTGCCTGTGAATTACGTACAGGAAAAAGCCCGCGAACTGTTAACCTGCCGGTCTCACGCCCATCTTATTGGAACTAATGGAAAGGGTGCCTGAGGAAAACAGGGCCGACCACGTCATCAAGCACAGTTTTCTGACGCTAGTGTGCTATGAATGTGTGAAGAAACAATTGCGCCTAACAATACTGCGACCGTTTCTTGATGAACTCACCAAGTTGCTGGACAAAGGGAAAACAGTGGAAGTCTGCCTTTTTCTTCGGCTTAGTTAACAGTGGGTTTCTTATGACGAAGCTGTGGGCACTCAACCCGTCGCCAGGGCGTTGGATATGGATGAGGACCCACCACTCGGATAGAAAGTTTTACGTTCAGGTAGAAGGTATCCATTCATGTTCAGTGACTTGGGGAAGTGCGGCCCCATACGAATTTGCTTCATTGCCTTCACTGTTCTGTATGCATATAAACGATTTACCACTTTACCACTCTCGCAGGTGTTACATGCCTGCAGAAGATGTAAAGCTAGTTGGCTATCCAAACAGCGTGTTCATGGAGGAAGATCCGTAGAGGATAAACAACAAACAGTAAAATTGAAACTACCAATTAATCTGAACATATGCAAACAACTGTTAGAGACAAAAATGGAGGCACTCTCTAGTTACATGGAGAGACCGGGAATTTGCCCGGTGGTTCAAAACACATCGAGGCCGAGAGATCTGGTGACACACATGGGGGAAAACGTCATACCTTCCGCTCAAACCACGGCTTCTCTCCTAAAGTCCGGCAGAGCGATTGTTCTGTTTGGGAATACCAGTTTGTGGAGCATCAGAATTCCTCGTACTTTTGTTGAAGACTTGTATCCGGCTGCATCCTGAATATGGCGTGCAAACCTGCGGTCTAAAACCTTTCGGCGGTGCAAACTTGCCGGAAGGAGTATGATGCAGACCTAGAATGATTTCACAGAAAACGTGTACGGATTACCTTGGCAGATTTTACATTTGGGTTTGTTATCTCAGTTGAAGCTGGTTGACTGCAAAACATTCCGAATGGTATTGACAGTCGCTTGCTTAGTCGCAATGGAAACCCAGCATTTTGGATATGACTGGAAACCCGTGGGACCGAGTACCAAAACATTCGGGCTAATTTTCTCTCTCGCAGAGTAGTGGGCAACTGGAATCAATTTTCGGCGAAAAGATTTCAAAAGCGTAACTGACAAATACTGATCAATAGTTTTCCTCGACCCACTTCGGAAACATGAAAAGTGAACAGTATGTTTCGCTTTTCCTCTAGATTTCTCTTTTTCTCTTCCTTCAATTTTCCCTTTCTCCTTCATCCATACACCTGGTAACCCTTCTAGGAAACGTTTCACCCCATCCCACCGATGGATCCCAGCAGGTCTTCAGACAAATGAATTCAGAGACAGTATAGAGCCACCATTAGCAGTGGCGTTGAATGTTGACTTAATGTATCTGCCACATTTGTCAGCGTCTCTTCTGACGATAGTCACACGGTCTCCCAAGATGATCTTCCTATCAAGCACGGTGAAGGCTTGTCTTCTCCAGTGGATGCTGCACGATAGAATTCGTACAGCTCACCGGTACCATACGCCGGACATGTCTTGGCAGTCATCACAAGTCCCGACCTGAGCTGTCATTTCGCCCTTCATTCTTCCGTGACGGGGCAACTCAGATTTAGATTGAAGTTTTGTGTTGTCTCTGTGGTTCGGACGTTTATTTTTGGTGCTGTGATCATCAGAAGTCACGAAGTTTTTCACCACCGTTTGACAAATTCACGTTGTCGATCATTTTTTGCGAGGTTTTTACTCGTTTTCGTTACCTCTTCACCCCGTCTTGTCTCGTTATTCATCGTTTTTTATGATTTAAGCTTCTGCCTTTTTTCACGGACCACAACTTAATGACACGTACTAGATTTAGCAGTATTGGTGGATAGAAAATATCGAGTGTGTGTGAACGACTCAGTTAGGGAATGACTGCTCAGAGAAGTATGCGTCGCCGATCGTGACCTCAGTGGTACCACTCCAAGTGCACTGGCATCAAGGTGGATCAGTACATTCTACCCACCTTTCCAAAAAGACCATTCACCTGCAACAGCTTCCTACTTCCAGAGATCCGTATTCCGTCCACAACCATACACATTCAACTGCTCGCCACCTGTGGTAGGTAGGAACGAGACGCTTCTAAGTATATCTGAGGGGCGTCCTAGAACTGCAGTACTCTGCGGGTGGTCACGGCGGGAAAACTGTGGTACAAACGAAACGTTACGTGACAAGTAATCAGAGTTCACCTCTTTGAATGATTGCATTGCGCCCGCGGTTCTGGATTTGCCAACTGCTCAAATTGAGAAAGCCGCCACGAACTTAAGGGAGAGGGCACTTCAGGGAGGCTTATTTTGTGGGGAAAGCTTCCTACCACATCCTACAGCTGAGTAGGCCAGGGTGGAGCGGAATGCCCGATTCCCTCCAAGACTAACAAACCGGGTTTCAGCTAGCAGACTGTTACAAATCTACTGAAAATCCACTCAGACTCGTTGTGGTTTCACCGGCAAAGATAAGCATAGAAGAATTGCAGAACAAAACAAAGTGCATAAATCTGATCTTAATTCGAAGGTAGTCTCAATAGATCGTCCATCAAAAGAGCTGCGGATGTGCTTGCAGATTGACAGAATAAGGTCACGTACGAAGGTTGACGCCAAGCGTCAGGCTAACTCAAAAATCCTTATACTCGCTCTCAAGAAGAGACCAGTGTCTCGAAAGTGGTTAGCCAATGCGCCCACACTCACGTCAGAGGCAGCTACCTCCATTCCCCTGGATGGCCGACCGTCCGTGCAGCCGTGAGGGAATGATAGTATAGCTCCCAAAGTTGGTGCAAACCACCACTCTCCTGCACATTTCTAATCATCCCATTTCACAGGAGCTCCATTGAAAAGTAATTCATTTCTGATGTTAATGAACCTATGGTGGAATCACCTCCTTTATCCAGAAGGCTCCACACGACTCATTTCAGTCTCAGTTTTCTCGAGTGCACAAAGATCATTTCATACTTAGTTCTCCTCCTGTCTAACGTCCCACTCAAATTTTCGTAGGTGTAAAACCGCGAACCACACTCTCATAATTCGAAAAACGAAGGCGTTTCGAAAGTTCTCGGTCTTCGATTGACAAAAGCGAACAAAGCATCCCACAAGGACGCTCACTTACGATCGGGCTATGATGGAACGGCTCTACTACACGAGAAGCCTCGCGAAATTTGGTCACTGTCCAAGCATTTCATTCCGCTGCTAGAAGTGCTTTCTTAAATACCTCCTCCTGCTTCTTCCCCTCCCTTTGTACCCAGTCAATTAATGCAGTAGCCTTTAGGTACATGTATACTCATTGTCTGATCCTTTCAGACAAATTGCCGAGAATCAGACAGATACCCTACCTTACTGGTCCTAATATTCTCGTTCTCACAGGGACCTGACTTTCGCAGATATCATTGATAATGAACCACATGTCCCTGGTTACTCAGTGCAACGGAAACCTCCCTTGTGGACGCAGATAAGGCTCCGCCGCCTTCATAATCCAAAAGCACCGGGTACCGACTGTCAAAAGAGGATTTGCCATCCCATAGAAATATGGCGCATTCCTACTTGAACTCTAGCCTCGTAGTCTTGACACGCTCTCTGCCTTTGCTACGCACAGGCCGCCAAAATGGGTTTCATGACTCTCGGGATGATCGACCGAACCTTCCCCGGATTGACAAGCGCGCCTTTCATACGCTCCACAGAGTCTACATAAGACCATTGCTCAAGTATACCGATCAACTCGTCTACACCGGTTTGAAGAAGGACATACGCGCCATTGAAACCAGCGAGTAGCCACCAAAATGGTCACTGACTTACGGCATCTGTCCTACGAGTCTCGTCTTGAAACTCTTGATCTGTATCCACTCGAGGTTCGTAGACTTCGCGGCGACTTGATTCTTACACACTTTCTCCTTAGTGCAGAACTCGTGCAACAATTCTTCACCCTGATAAGTGTTAACAGTCGAAGAGGTCACAAAAAGAAGCTCTATAAGCTTTGACCCCGGACCTTCCTAAAACAG
>QNGE01005253.1:31108-46793 GCA_008508345.1 Paragonimus westermani | reverse complement strand
ATTTCATGCGATGCTGCACCCTAATGTTCCTTGTGCTTTCCATTTCGACATCAACAGTCATACACTCGCCCCGCTACTGAATAGTAGTGGTGAGTAATATAGTGCGATCGCTCGTCCTCACTGTACTAGTAGAACAGTTCCAGGCCATCAAGATTCTGCCTGCCAGCCTACACTTATCCGTACAGAAGCCGCTTCAGAATCCGTCTGTTGCTCATCGTGCAGATGTATTCTACCCAACGAACCTGATTAAGTATCAACATTTGTTCAATCCCGTCCATGTACTGTCGTCGAAATATCCTAGTGCTCTGAATCGTGTCCGAACGTAAAATACCCAGGATGCGTCGTAGGCGTTTCAGATGGAATCGGCTCACATACCACACATTCCGTTGATACAATGTCTAAGTTTCACTTCTATGCAATAACGGAGATAGCACCGTGTAGCCGTAGGCAGGCAGCTTCGTTTTCATCCTCAAACTGCCGTTCCTCTAGACATTTGTTTCAAGACATCCGGTAGCAGCACTGGACTTCGCCACACAAGCTCGCACTTTGTTGCATATCGTTCAACAGATTGTTACGGAAGCAACAAAAGTCTGTGCAGCTATCCACAGTGTCTCCATTGATGTGGGTCTCTAGTGTACGTACCTTCTCCCGTGGAAAACTGAGAGAAAATGTTTTTAATTGCGTTGATATTCACACTAAATTTGAATGCTGCAGTCACGAAAACCGTGATCAGTCACTGAAGTCTTTCTTTGCTGTATCCTGGCGCGCAGTCAAGTTGGGCATCCGCAGGTCAATTACCAAGTTGGTGACCATCGGTACAGTGTCCAACCTCAACGCAGTCCTTAGGATTTCAAAGAGCAACTGTTAAAATTAAGAATGACCTGACTCTTGATGTCTTTGACATTATCACCGGCATGAACCAGGGCTGTCTTAGCCTCTGCAAACATACGCAAACACCCTTGTTTTTAAACATCGCACCTCCACTTCTAGTTTCGACGTGTCCGTTTTTAAATCTTGCACCCCAAATTACAAGTCTGGAGCTCTCAACTGTGTATCCCTGTTAGGTCATCTACCCTATGGTTCATAGTTTATCTTATAACAGTGACGTATATCCCGAAATTGCATGTCGGAGGGGGGGCAGTTTTACTAATAAGTGGACAGTTTTACGATGGAGGCTGATCATAGGCAACATATTCAAAAGCTATAGTTCTCTGCTTCTAACTTCCAGACTGAACTCAGCAATTCTCAACTATTCTTTCTGACAATTAAGAAGAATAGCCTATGACCATAATCTTAATAACCTGCACAGTAGAATTTCGGTAATTTTCAAGAGTTGACTTTTCCAAGTTATTGAAAATTTCTTCCATTGGATTGAGAAATGGACCACATGAGGAAAGGCTCGTCTGCACTGGAGTACTACCAAACAAGAAAGCAACCAGTTGACTTTCGGGAAACCAAGTTTATCACATCTTAATCTGTGTATCAAAAACCATGTGTATGGTAAAACGTGGACACGGGAAATACAGACTGAACCATCAAGATGGACTCCTTCTTTTGATGGACACGTGTACGAATAATTAATGGATACTAGTTAGTCCGAGTGATCACCGACCAAGTGATGAACCTTGCTGGGTCTTACCAGCACCAGACACGTTTGGTAACTTACCATTCCGATACTTATTCATGAGTAGTGTGTTCGACTCCCCGGAGTACGAATGAACTGTCTGTAAGACTCTCTCAACTCCTGGGGCCGTGTTGCTAGTCTGTCAGCCAACTACAACCGGTTGATCGATTTCGGCCTACAGGAGAAGGAAGTAGGTCAGCTGAGGGAAACAGCCGACAGACACTTTTGACCAGTCTCTATAGGACACCATATATTATAATTTGTTTTACCCATGTTGATATACAGTCAGCGTCAAGTATTCACCAACAAATTAGATGCTTCTTTGAAACTCAAAACCAAACGATCGTCGAATAACAGTTATGTACTGGCTTTGTGTTTTTAAGTTAGTCTGTTGCCTAAATTTTTCAGGCTGTATTCTTTCAACTGCTATGCCGTTTTTAGTAGACAGAAGGTGTCAGACTACTGATCATATGTAATAACGTTTTTTGAAAAGAGTAACGGCACGTACAGTCTGGGTGAACTGAAGTCAAAAAGTTAAAATAGACAGAGGCATATTTTTTTACATTACAAATACAATACCAATACAACTAGGCTGACATTCTCAACTCAACGTATTATGACCATGTTAAGTCTGATATTCTCCGTCGTGTAATTTTTGTTGAATTAATCACATGAGCTCCACACATTCAAGCCCGAAGAATTGGACACAATTGCTCTCTATCGCGATACGTCAGCTCAATCATTCAAACATTATTGCCAATTGACCAACGCACATCAACTAACCTGCTGCGTAAAACCCAATCTTTATTATTGAGAGACACAGGTCGAACGTAGAACCTTCCAGCAGAATGGCCGCTGAGGAATATGCAAAACACAATTGAGGATGTGCCATAGATCGTTTGCTAAGGCGATGGGTTCGGTTGCCAAGATGGACATGCGCGTTCATGGATGACTGAGTAACACAGGCGCACATTAATGTGTTGGGAAGGGGTGGGAAGCTTTACTTGTGACGCTGGGTTCAGGTCACTTGCCAGTTGCTTTGACGGAGGATCAGGTTGAGTGTTCGTCTTCGGTCCATTCAGCGCTAAATGTATGGTGTGGGTTGCAACATCCCTCTGGTATCAGAAATGTCACATGTGTACTTAGTTACCAGCCCCACCCGCAATGTCGTGTGCAATCCACCAAATGATCTGGGGGTAATAGCTGCCCAAGAAAGAATTTTCAAACGGTTCACACTGGAATCCACTGACGCCACAATTAAGCATTTAAACTGTATCGCTGGCAGACAGTACGGAGATTTGAGATTCAGCTCAGTTTGAGTCAACGACGGAAACAGCATGCCCACACGCACTGGTTGCCCATAAACCGAACAACGAAGCAGCACCGAGAGTCTGCGTCACCTAATGTAGCGAAAGGCGTCCAATAAAGCACTATCTTTACTGTCCAACGCGCTAGTTAGCATGCGAAGCGCGCACTCGTGTTTATAAATCAGCATTCCAATCCACAACAACCCCAGGTTTCCGCTCACGCGTCGTGTGCCCTTCTGCTCGGTTTATGTGCGTGAACGGCGCCCTCTATCGGGGGGGTTTCTGCCTACCATTTCTCGTCCGTTGTGTTGTGAACCCAGAAGGCGGATGACACAGAAGTTGTTTATTTGGGGAAACCAATGCACGACTTATGCCTCTCAACGGGACTACGAACAGAAACACTCATTTGCACACCACATTTGTCTGAGGATGCTCCAGTCGCTTTGGACACCATGTCTCAGTTCCTTCATGTGGCGAAAGTCATTCTACTTGATGTTGCCCTCTAATGATCCTTCCCGTATCTCTCCCGCATTTATCTCGCGATCATTTCGATCCATGCTGCTACTGAACAGTGGTGTAAGTAGTATGGTGCAACCGTCTATCCTCACTACGGTTGGTCCGATTTAGTTGAGCGATAGCTCATCCGGTCGCTCTTGTTCTCTTCCATCTATCTACACCGGCCTCTGATCGTATTTCACGACCGCGTTGAGATATTCCCGCGAGTGTTGGTATAATTGCGCCTCCGATTTTGTCATCCATTCTCTTTTGCATGCCATGTCTCCCCCGTTGGTCCGATTCAGTCGACCGATGACTCATCCGGTCACCCTCGCCGTCCCCGATCCTTTCGTTGCGGGGTTTTGGACGTGCATATCCCGTTTCGAGGTATTCCGTCGAGTGTTGGAATACCCACACCTCCGGCCTGATTATCCACCACAATATGGACTCACTTACCCCTTATACCCATTGCGTATCAGTAATTAATTCCTACATTGAGACTTGTCTCTCTGTGTGACTTTATAGCTCAGTTGGTAGAACACTTTCCCTGTCTGGACATGCTCAACCTGTCACTGGTTTGAACCCAGCCGAGACCCAGATGGTCGTATTTGGCACTTTTCGTACTTATCCAGCTTACCACACTACTTATCAACACCTCAACCTTAGCTGGTTTTCTGCCGACTGGCTCTGTGACTGGGTTGTGTGTGTCCCATGTTCGCAACCTCGAGCCTGATAAATTCAGTACAGCCATCCCTGCCTAGTTTATTTCCGTCACCTCCATCCTTCAGCTGGTGTTATCAACTGACCAGCTAGCGGAATCTAATCAGAAGCGTGGAAACTAAACTCAGCAATGGAACAGACCCAACTCAGCTGACAGCATGGCAACTAAAGTTGACACCGATGGAATGTCATAACCTGCAGCATGTACCCAGTGCTGGACCGACTAGAAAGCATCATTGAACCTGGTCATCATGATCCTCTGTCACAGCAGTCAGCAATTCATTTTATCGAACTGATCTGAATCCGGTTTCACGTCGCCTAAAACTTCTCACCACCACCCACCACATTATTGTATCTCCATACCTCAAATTTCCGTACATTTGCACGTGCACATGTTTTCTCACTCCAGCTAAACATCTCGTGGGATAAGTCGGTTAGGTAACCTGAGGCCGTCGATGCTTGTTAAATGATCCGTTCTCCTTTTCAGAAACTTGGGCTCCGATGACTTTCCATACTTTCTTTTCTTCAGCCTACTTGGTGAACTGCATGCTGACGGTACCAATTGGGTTTTCTGTCCAACTTTAGATTTGTTTGTTTGATTTAATGTTTTTTCCATATTTGGATATACTCACCCATTGGACTTATTCCTGCAATATAGTTGCGATATGAGACATCCTTCCCATGAATAACGAAACCAGAAGACCGGTTTTGCAAGTTGTATGTACCATTTCATATGATCGCGTCAGTTGCTACACATAATAGCGGTGAACATCAAAATTAGTTAAACGAATAACTTCATACATCAAGTCAATGTATACACTAGTCTGTCAGTGGTCAGAACCATGGCAGACGGAGGTTCAAGGTCAACAGCTTTTGCACACAGAGGACTGGCTTGCTACGCATGGCAAGCAGCGCCTCGAAGTGGATTAAGGATGACAGGCTTGTGATGACGCACATCACACGGAAAGCGTTTATCGGGTCGACCACATGGCCGGTCTCCAGCAGGTGTCTGACAATCGAAGAAGCCGGCTTGCGTTGTTTGATAGGGTCACGTTTGGTCACGCCACACATTAAGTCTTCCATATGTTTAGGAACATGTTCCTTCATTCTAAGGCACTGGAATCGACCAATTCTGCCAGTGTAAACGTCACCGCAGCTGCATCTGAACTGGTAGATACAATGTGCAGTGGATAGTTCTGGCATCCACGTCCTAATAGGAGGAAGTGTGAGTGACATGGTGCGGCTGAGTAAACGCAGTGTGTTGTGTATTGTATGTTATTGTATTGTGTGTGTATTGTACGTCCGCTAGATGACCTACATCAGTCGTCGCGTTAGAAACGACATATTACTTTTATGCGGTAACTGCATGTGCACCGGTTTCTTCGGAACAGAAGTTTCTTATGGGTTTATTACTTTCGGCTTGCTGTGAGAGTCAGTAAAGCCCCGTGGATAACCGCCGGAGACCAGGGCCTCACGAATAAATTTCAACTTCGTATCTAGTGTATGGCCCGTACAAATAGTTCGCGCTTCGTGAAATAGACAACGAAACAACAAGGGTCTGTTTTGTATGGATGAAAAACTGTTGAAATTCTACTATTGTTCTCCCCTAGTTAGATTTACGGTGTACTGCCCGACACACTGTACTATCCTTCCGTCACCTGAAGCCGAGCGTGTCTTCCTTTTCAAACTCAGATAGGTTCGAGTCCAAAAAAGGTTCAGTAACAACTTTTCCTTTCAATTCAGAATTATCTAGAAATTCACACATCTCAAAAGTGTCTTTCGGGCAAAATTTTGAAGCGAGTACGCGAACTGGTTGTAAAACAACAACTAATTACTTGGCTAGCTTGTGGTGAGGCTAGGCCGCCATCGCAAGGATTGGTCGTAAAGGCGTTTGAGGTTTGTGAATCTTTGATAAACTGTACTACTGCGGAGTCGTATTGCCAATAGGTTTCGCATACTCTTACTGTCTTTTGGTTATGTACTCAATCAAGAGTACAATTGGCAACTCACGACAAATATGTTTATCCGCCAAGATTATGTTGTCAGTTTGGCTATCTGGTAGAAACATCGTGTTATCTGAAAGGATGACATTTTCTCCACACATTTCTGCTTGCTCCTCACCACAGCTCCAGACCCTTTGACAGGTTTTAAAACAACTGCACCCTTTCAGTTTGCTATTTCCTTCGAGGGTTTGATAGTGCTCACTATGGAGTAAACATTTTCGTTGGATGGAAGCATTCAAAAGACAGTGTGGCAAATCCATCATTTCAACCTTAAACCAACTGTAGTTGTCTTCATATGTGGGTCCCAGCTCTCCCAATTGATCACGTAGGTTTTCACATTGCCGTTGCAATTGCGACGTGACAGTAATCTTAAGCGGGCATTTAAACTGAAACCAGGAGAAAGTACTTTTAATTGAGGGCGCGAAAGAGATCTGGAACAGAGATTCACAACTAATTTATGTGGATCGGTGGGAAATGTATCACTTGATGTGGTGATGGACAATGATCTTTGTAGATGTGCTATATTAGAGTTCCGAGTGCTTTTGATAGTTTGACTAATGTCGGAACCATCCGATATGGTGTCCAACAGTGGCAAATACATCGCTTGACTTTCCAGCAATTTTGTCAGTTTAGCACGATTGGGCTCGATGTGCAATTCATTCAGGCGTTTGAGATTGAACGAGGTCGCTGTAATGTTGCCTCTGTGAAGCGAAGACGAAAATGTTTTAGGATAAAACCAGATCGGTCATAGCTCGGTAAAAATTCCATCCTGCACTTTTCAGTAACAAGTGTCAAGGCCTTTGGTAATGTGGGCTAGGAGTGTTCGTTTCAGAAGTATCGCCTTAGAATGAAGGAACATGTTCCTAAACATATGGAAGACTTAATGTGTGGCGTGACCAAACGTGACCCTATCAAACAACGCAAGCCGGCTTCTTCGATTGTCAGACACCTGCTGGAGACCGGCCATGTGGTCGACCCGATAAACGCTTTCCGTGTGATGTGCGTCATCACAAGCCTGTCATCCTTAATCCACTTCGAGGCGCTGCTTGCCATGCGTAGCAAGCCAGTCCTCTGTGTGCAAAAGCTGTTGACCTTGAACCTCCGTCTGCCATGGTTCTGACCACTGACAGACTAGTGTATACATTGACTTGATGTATGAAGTTATTCGTTTAACTAATTTTGATGTTCACCGCTATTATGTGTAGCAACTGACGCGATCATATGAAATGGTACATACAACTTGCAAAACCGGTCTTCTGGTTTACAATTTATAAAAAAAATTTGTCGACCCGTCGGAATATATTTTTTCGTTTCATTTCCATATTGGACTATCATTTGCCTAAGCCAGCATTGACCGTTTGAACTACAAAGACATCCCTCGACGTGCATCCCATTCCCACCCCATTCGGTTCACAGTGTATACGGGCGTATGTGAGAGATAGAGTGGGAAGACAGTTGATGCACGTGTTTGTGTTTGCTTATCCTCTGACTTTGGTAACTGCGACAAGCTAATCCGAAATCACATAACACCAAACGGTGTGAGTGGAAATAGGCGACTGCTGTACATAACTGTACATAACAAAAGATCGTTCCATAATCCATCTCTAATTTGTTGAGTGATTAGAGACAATCTAATTCACTCTTTCGGTACATCTATATTTCATCACGCTTTTACGTCTGTAGACGTCTTCGACTTTAATTAGTGTTGGGTATTAAATGGGACTGACCACAAGGCCCTTAGCAAAGTGAATATGTGATACATGAGACACCAAGTTTAACGAGGTTTTTGCGTTAGGACTTCCGTGGAAAGTGTAAATTTCAGGAGGTCCTACATTTTATAGGTGTCATTTTTGAGAGCACATTTTCTATAAAGCTACATTCTCAAATAGAAGCAGACTAAAACTGGGGCACTTAAGTGGTAGGTCATTTTACGGATCTGAGTATATTGTGACACAAAAGACATCATTTGGGTAGGTGGAACACATGTTTTCCGTATTCCCCGCTGCGCGGCATTGGCAAGCGGTCAGGTTCGGGATGCCTCATATACAATAGTAAGTGAGTCTAGCCCGAAGGATATACTGAAAAATGTACACACTGTAAGGGGAGTATGGCGGTTAGCAAACGAGTTTTCACATCCACGACATAAATAAGCGATGGAAAAGTCGACACTGCCTATCACCTCACAGTGACCATATAAAGCTACGCATGAACTCAGAACAGCTGAAAATGTGCCACAACTCAATTACATTCAAATCCCCCGGTTACAAGCGATCCCCATAGAACTGCTAGCCGAGTGGATGAGAAAGTTGACTGCCACAGTGATGGGTAACCGGTTCGATTCCCATCCAGCCAATCTCTACCTGATGGGACGAAAACAGCGGGGGATGGTTGATTTGGAGGTGAGTATCAGGAAACATTACAAACTCAGGACAGTTCGCCGTGCAGGGGTTTAGCAGCGAGACAAGATGAGGCAGCTTGTGTCAAGGGTACGCGGAAGAGTCCGCGCACCTGCTCCACACATGTCTTCGTCTCTCGAAACGAGTTAACAAGTTGCCTAATAGAAGACGTTGACAGGAATGTGTAGCAGAGGCGTCGCAGCGTAAATGTGACATGGATCACGCACACTAGTTTGTGAGCGGATCGAGCCGGTGTTCTCTGTTTCTCCTCTCAAAAACCTTCAGACGAGTGGTACTGAAGTGATTGCAAACAACCTCAATGGATCAAATGTCTGAATGGTATCCAACCCAGAAAAATACAGTGTACGCTGGAATGGGGGCCTCGCCTTGGCTTTATCGGGGTTCCCCTTTTGATGCTGACAACTGAAAATTCTTCTAGATCGTGCGTTATAAGAAAATACTGGTTATTTTCGAGATTCTCAAGACTTTATAAGATTGACCACAATCTGTTGGCTACCCGGCCTATAACTATGGACCTCTCGGATCTACATCTATCAATGCATATCCGAACACCAACTGTCATATCAAACTCTACCATGCGGATACTTTCATGTGATTCGAAGCTGACACATTAAGTTAGCAACCGAAACAGTCAACTGTAATAAGGTATGAATTTGGTGATAGCCATTTTTGCACTCTGTTCGCATAGATTACTACCATGGGTTGTTACAGTCGGCTAGTTAGACCGTTCAACTCTACCTCGGGCTATCAACAAAATAAGTGCCTTGTCGTGACGTGTTATTGGAGCCATTCTAAGAATAGTACATTGTAGTCACATCACGACACAAGTGGTGTTTTTTTCTGTTTGTGTACTGGGATTAACGGCGCTGGAAACCGACTTTCGAGCCGCATCTGACTGCGTTAATGTTTTCTTGCCTTGGTGTTTCTAAACTTCATCAGTTTCGTTGTCAATGAACAGAGATGGTTCTTGTCAACGTTATTTTATTGAGGCTTGTAATCGAGTCGTCTTAACTCTAGAGAGTGATGAAGACTGTAGATACGTAGCTGCATTGTTGTGGGGTAATATTCACACTAAATTGGACTGGATACGGTAAGCCGAACCCCAGAACTCCAGATGAACACACAGTGATCATTGTCCGAGACAGCTCAGTCAACCATGGATTGAAATGTTGGTAGATTGGGTTGTTCGTGAACCCATATTTGTGGGTTAGATTGCCGATTATTGATACTAAATAAAAAATGTATTTGGTGTTGGGAACCATAAATTCGTAATCAAAAAGAGGGAAGCTAGACGATTACCATTGAGCAGAAATGCGAGTTATTTGAACGAATGGATCTAATTTTAATCTGTACTACAGTGGGAAACGAGGAGGAACGCTTCTTGAAAGGCGACCATGAATCGCTGTTATCAACGGTCGCGGTTCTAATTTGCGCATACCTGGCACCACCGATTAATCTGGCCTGCTGGTTTACACGCTCATATGAGGTGCATTTACGAAAAACGTATGCCAGCATTTGATACGATGCTTTTCGACTAACGAGTGTGAACAACATAATCGTCCTCTAGTTGCGATTATGCACATATCATATTTGAGCGAACAACTACTTTGATTCATTCCATGATCTTTGGCACTCAGTCTCATTGGATTAATTTGGAATATTGTGTAAAACGAAACAAAACAGGAAGTCTGAGAGAAATGCAGTAAAAGGACATCATCAAGACGCGTAAATAAAGCAAACTGTTGCTGAAAACGTGAGATGGCTCATTCTGCCATTATACTGCAAAAAAGAAGGTAAACCGTGCCACTGAACGATAAAGTGACGGTTTAACGATTTGTAGACATAGATATTAATGTGTTGAATTCTGATTCTTGTTATCGGTTGGAGTCGTTAAATCCGTGGGAGGTGAAATCGTACCAATGCTGTTAAGCATGTGTCAGTATACAGGATGTCTATGTCTGGCTAGCCAATTCATTGAAGCCCGGTTTTGGCTTGAAACCAGTCGACCGCGGCTGATTGGTATTCTTCTGTGCATCAGCTGGGACCGAATTTTGGGCTGTGTAGGTCAGATAGTGGTGGGTGTTCTGTTTAGTTTGGAAGGCCCAGGAACTAACAACTGATGTCCACAAACAGTAAATTCGGTATCACGGCAGAATTTTCTCACCGTGGATAGTCACTGAACTTGATGCATTGTTGCTGAGCTTCACTTATCATGCTCTCTCGGCCCCCTGTTATGTCTCTTCTCCGGACAAACATGTCCTTTCGGTTATCGCAGTTCACATTGGAACGGTAAATCCTTGTCTCTCAGACAAACTGTGGTTCCATACATGAATGGCGCAACTAAATTGTTGGAGAGCGTGATTCAGTTATATATACATATATATACGGCGGCCTTCGCATTCAGACGAATTTTTCAGCCAAGCTTTTTTCGGAAAGAAGAACTAGACCCGAGCTTCGCTCTTGTTAGATCTCGTCATTAACGCATATCGTTATCAAGGCCGGGATCAGAACTGCAGCCACGCTTTGATGAGATAACTGTCTTGACCGCTGCACCATCTACCTCACATTAGGCACGATTGAATTATCATATCTGAGCGCCTAGTCACTATCCTTGGTTATGGGACATTGAGTCCGGTGACTGGATCCAGCTGATGGTTATGCAGCCCTCAACATTCTAAACAGACCATCGTCCAAACGTTTGAAATTGATGGTGGATGCGTATCCCGTTTGTTGAGAACATTTCTGCCTCAAACCTTGGGTGTGGTGCGGAGGTTGTCCTTTACGCGTGCCAATCTACACCCGAACTGTTAGGCTATCCACGTTTGGCTCAGTCAGTTGAACGCTGTTGCACGTGTCGATTTGCCATTGAAAAATGTGATATTTGCTGAGCAGTGGTTGCTAAAAATCTAAATAGCCTCGGAGCCTGGAAGGTTCCAAAAATCGTCTCATATTCATCAGATAATTTTATGATGACGGACATTTCGCGAGGCTGGTTCATCACAGCTCAGTACACTCACTCATCTCTGCTTACATGCTCATCTCTTTCACTCTGACAGGTACAACAGCAGAGGGGGAAGTCGGTGTGACATACATCCACAGAAGGGTTAAACTTGCCGTATTGTATGGTAGAAGGACATTAGCATTTTTGGGTGCACGGATGCGTAATGGAATCTTCATTTTGCCTTCCCTCTGTTAGAACTATGAATTAATCGTCTTCTACCGGAACATTTGTAAACAATGATCGTATCTCAGGTGTGCATGCATATTTATCCATGTTTGATGTTCTTTAAGGCGCAGCCTGTTTGGCTGAATCAGACTCATTTGTTGTGAAGGATGTGTTCATTTTGTTAGAGGCTATCCTAAACCGATCACTAGAAAGTTAAAACGACTGGGTGACGCAAAAATTCAACTTGATACTTTCGCTAGGGTACGAGTGTTTCTTCAGCCTCTTCACAAAGGACGATTATGTGCGCCAACGAGTTCAGCATCTCCTAATTAGCTCTACAGAAAAGACATACAATACTGTACTTCCAACGATCTTGTCCGGTACATACCAGATTCAAATGTCCTGGGAGAAAACCGACGATGGAATCAGCCAGTTTCAGTGTTGTTCAAAATCGTCCATGTAGATACAAGGCATTCTAAGTTGTCGGGACTGAGCACTGATTGTGAACCCGGGTCACGAAGCGTATCTCGAAAAGGGTCAAATGACAAGTTACCCGAAAACACCGCTAAACGTTAAAGCAACAGGTCTGCATCTTCAATTACACATCACAAGATAGCGATCCAGCACGAGTGTCATCCGGTAACCGTATTTCCCATTCTGTACTCAACGTTATACAACCAACCACTTAGCTCAGTTGCAGCTGTTGTGGTTTGAAAGTTGAAGCATGCGTTGCGTGTCCAGAGACAACCATCTGTAGGGTTCTTGTTACCATCGGTGT
Organism: Paragonimus westermani; assembly: GCA_008508345.1. Taxonomy (NCBI): domain Eukaryota; kingdom Metazoa; phylum Platyhelminthes; class Trematoda; order Plagiorchiida; family Troglotrematidae; genus Paragonimus; species Paragonimus westermani. The sequence goes on along the minus strand of QNGE01005253.1, from coordinate 34,283 downwards.
GAGAGTGAATGTGAAGCTCGACATTTCGGCTTCCGGTCTGGTTTTACCAACAGTCAGTTGATTGTCTAATGCATTTGTCCATAATAGTCGTGAGACCGGCTAGTTTGTACTGTAATTCGAGCCGCTGCTGACTGCAACAGTGATGTGTAGTGTCGTAGAAGAAAAAAATATCAAAAAGAGTAAAATTTGATAAATCAAAGGTAATCAGAAATGATATGAGTGCCGGTACGCCATCGACGACCAAGAGACAGTTTGCCATCTCGTACAGTGTTTTTAATCAGTGGTTTGAATGAATATGGAGTCCCAAACTAGATAGACAAGACCTACCCACTTTACTCAACGGAATAGTCAAGTTTCTCATCTATCATGGCTGCTACCCCACGGTTTTACCCAAGCGTTGGTGGTCTCGGTAAATATAGCCCGAGTTAGGAAAATGGTTGGCTAGAGGCGTATGGTGTACGTGACCTACACATTGCAAACTGATTATCCACCCATTTATTGCGTATTCCGAGTGTTTTGAAGTGCTAGCCGGTGAGCGGTCACGTTGCTCGTGCGATCAGCTCATTTGCACTGGGCAAACTGGCATAGACGATGATGACCAACCGTAACTTTTCGATGAATGGATTGAGAATACAGCGTTACGAGCAATTTATAATGTTCGACGTTCCAGGAAGTTCGTGTGGCCTTCCTCAGAAGTATCGTAATCAAAATCATATTAACAAATGAACGGAGGTCGCATGGTTGTCTGCATGGTTGTGGTTGAGTCAACTTTTCTTGCGTTTGAACAGATTAGCCGAGTCCATCGTTCATTAGGTGGAGGTGAGACTGATGCAGATAAGTTGCGTCTGCGTCTGGTGTTATTTATCACTCCGTGCCATATTGCAGACAGGGATTTGCTATCACTAAAGTTGGCGCATACCTGTTGGGTGTGAATGGTGAGAGTTTCAGCACAGCATCGCCCCGCATGGGAAACAGATCTTTATGAATCACTCGAGCCCGATCAAAACATACGTTGTGTTTCTCTGACAGTGCATGCAGGACGACAGCTGAATCTTTCTTTGGTCTTTGAAGTTGGTATGCGTCTTCTAGTGTCACTTGTGATTAGCAACATGTACTTTCAACTGCCTACTTATCTCTCATGAATAAATGATATTACAGTCACCATACTTGACTTCGTAAACGCGGTCTTTGTGGTCATTCGTAGAGACTGGATCCTCAAAGTGCATAATCGGTCTTTGTATGATATTGTCCAATCAGAGAGAAGGAATCAAATTTTTTCTGATATTCTCTCACGACGCACTATTTCCACAGTACACTGGAAAGACTCGTCCTCTATGCTTTCTTTCTTAGTCGATGTGCGTTCAGTTCTGTTTCTGATAAAAACATTTGTATGGTGGTTGGGGTTATGTTTTCTTCAAATTGCGAGATCTCTTTTGTATGGAGAGTTTATCGGTACATGTCTTATTAGCCCTGTTGATGAAAGATCAAGTGATTGTTCTTTTCCTACTGAGTGGAATTGAAACTGACCAAAATGGGTTGGTTTGTGGTACACAGGAACGTGGAATCTCCGCTTATCATCAACTTTGATAAGGCATTCTATAAAAGTAAACGAACACCGTTTGGATTAAATCATGTTCCTTCCCCTACTATTTTACAATGGCTGGTTTATTGATACCTTTGTCACGAGCAGACCACGTGTCCGAATCACTGAACAACGAAGGACTCAATCCTAACTTTTATGACCTTCATTTCGGCGACAATCGGACATCTTTTTGACTGTACAGATGGCGCGGTCTAAGAAAGACAGCATTAATGGGGTGATAAACACCTGAGACTGGTCACCGTAAACGCCCACCCTGCTTGCTGGGTGGGCATACAACAGTGTGTACACAGGGATATCCAACATCCACGGTTTGATCAACTTGGCACGTATGAACGGGCAGAAACAAAAACGTCTTCAGCGACCACTCATCATGTCTCTTAACCTAACAATCAACTGTGTAGAGTTGTACACATTTGGTACACCAAACCAGGTTTTTAAAAAGCCATCTGAATGTTTGAGACAGGTTGAAGGCGCTTTCGATCCCTCCCTTACCGTTAGTATACTGTATGATGAGGTATACCTGCAGTATGCTTGATGGGTTATCATTTACAATCTTGGTATTGACTAATCTCTGAGGCTGGATCCCCCCTCCCAACAACAACAACAAAATGGTATACCTGTTAGTCAGTGTGATTTAGAAGCGGTGTACAATGTGCGGATATCTCCTAATTAATCGGGCAACACATTGGTGTTAATTGCTTTGCGTATGAGTATCTCAGGAACCGATTTTTCCGATTTTACTTATTTTTAACAATTCCATGTTATAACTGAAATATCTGGTTTTTCTGAGGGGTAGCACTCTATGGCTATGCTAGTTGGTTGATGTGTTAACCTCTTAGAATTGATCATTGTTTACTACCTCTTTCGCGTATGATTTGGCTCTTGAGTGAGGATTAGGGTATTCTGAAGCAACTAATTCTTACACATTTTTCTTCACTCCCTCCTCTTTTCAAGGTCGGTTGCCAGTCAGCTGATTAATAAAAAGACAGTGGAAGCGGAGAGTTTCGAAATGGTTACGATCTACTTCAGTGACATCGTCGGGTTCACGGCACTGTCCGCTGGCTCTACACCGATGGAAGTAAGCTATCAGATCCAGTTTTATGGTCCTTTTTTGCATAACAGACCCAAGTTTGATCGAGTAACTCGGACTAAGTCTATTGTCTTATCAATTCTCATGTCTATTCTGTTCAGCAACCAGCTCATCCGGTGATTGTGGCTTTCCGTTGCATCTCAAATTTAAAACACTGAGTTCCCTTGTTTCAGTTCACCAATAGCGATAGAAGACATCCATCGCGAGATGTTAACATTTCGTTTACTCTCTTCGGTCACGAACGTAAAACATTAGAATATATAAGACATGGGGTTAGCAACACAATAAAAAACCTTCAACCATTGGTTTTACATGAAACAAAGACTGTCGTCAGTTCCAGGGCAGACAAACTGCGTGAGTCAACAGTTTATGCACACACAAGGCCGGACAGTGAGCAATGATCAAAATCGCTTTGAAACGAGTTGGCCGGGTCAACAACGTGACCTGTCTCCATGATGTGTTTTGTGATGGATGAGGTCGGA
>QNGE01005253.1:0-30668 GCA_008508345.1 Paragonimus westermani | reverse complement strand
GTCGATAGAATACATCTTATGTGAACTCACTGGTACGTTCTATAAAGTTTGTACCAGATTGAAGGAATCTTTTACACTGTGAGGAGTAAACATCTGACGGATCGGGTGGAGGATGTCAAATTGTTATTTTCAAATTGTTATTCCATTCTCCATTCACTCTGAGCTACTGCTTCCTGACGTGGACTTAAGTCACGGTTTACATATTGACTTATTTCTTATTTGTGTCAGCCACTGACTGTTTTTTTGGTGCCTGGCAACAAAATCGGCAGTCACTAGACTTGTCACTCACTGTGCCCAACAGTTCCGATTCGATCGCTATATTTCTCCCTCTTACTTACATGTTGCCGAAATGAATTTGATGAATTTGATGACTATCTTGAAAGTTGACAAGAAAGAGACCTTTCCTTTCATATTGGTGATTAGATTATCATTCGTGTAAGGGTATTCCGATCAAGTAAAATGCTCCGGTCTAGGATTGCTTGAGGTAGATCAAATGATGTTTACACACAGGCCTTAATTTCCGACTGCACCACTGTATATCAAGAATTGTACTAAATCCAATGCCGGGTTTGTAGTGGTTTTTGGCATAGCTAATTAATGTACTGCTTCATTGCGTTATGTAAACAACTTACACATCTCAGGTAGCATTTGGAATTTACGCCAGTCGGTCATAATTGGTTCACTCAGTTCTCTTTTGGTGTGATTTCCGACACTCCCCCCAAGTGATTACTGGTCAAAATTCAGTATGAACATTTGAGAAAGTGAAGTCTATGCTGTCTCATGCAGTTCAACTCGGCGTTGTACGCCATTATAGCTTCTGAAATATAGAGTTAGTACTATGATTACATGTGTTCATTCTGACAATTTTATGAACTCAGTTTTACATGTTTTTAGGTCGCTAACTCAGATGAAATAAAACTATGAAAAGAGCAATAGAAATCTTGCCTATCACTGTAAACAGTTTCAGTTTTAGAAGCACTATCAACAGTTTCCTCAAGCGTCCTATTTGTTGGCAGGATTACTGTTACAGTTCAGTATTAACCGTCAGCTTTCTACCAGTTCCATTAAGAACACGATGATAACACTTGCTCGCAGCCATATCTGTTGACGCAATGTAGCATGCCAGACTTCTGTTTATGGCAGAGGTATACAATGCAGTTTGGTTGTCAGGATTCATCCAAGAATCGAACCTCAGGCCTGACCCAAAACAACCCACTCGTGATCCTTAGGTTGCATCTATTTCACAAGCCTTACCGATGGATGCGATCGTATGGTAGTGGTAGACGGACTTTCAAAGCCACCGGAAGCTGTGTGGACAAAACCTATCACTATTGAACATTTGTCCAGAATATTTTGCAGATTTTGGATGCTAAGGTGACTAGTTTCAAGACACGAGTCGAAGTGGAGGGTATAAATCTCTCTCTCTGTAACAATACGTTGTGCTAACACAGGACTATGTTGACCTAAAACAATCAAACGCGGACATTTTGATTACCGGAAAAATTGCATTAATGGTTGAAAAAAGTCAGTACCGCTCATTGACTTTTGGTTACCTAGCTCTCTTGGCGTCTAAGGTAAGTTCCTTAGCCCATACTCACCCCCAGCTGGCACTAAAACCGAGCCAGTGCATCTGTACCTCGTGAAATGTTGGCCATAAAAATCGATAAAACAACTCGTAAGAACTCTTGAAACAAAATACTCTATTTGTAACCATATTTCATATGAAAAACACAGTCGGGGTTGCTGAAACTGAAAAAAACATCGAGTCAAAAATATCCGCACAACTTACAAAGAAGTATTCAGATCGTTAGCCGCGATAAACGATGTCAAGGATTAAACATTTTTCTGCAATTCAAGACCAGGGAAAGTGTCTTCAATTTTACAGTTCCTGGTTAGACGTTAGTCTTTTACCAGGGATGTCACTGCTGGGTAGGATACCCAATGGTTATTGACGTTTCCATATAGTTGGTCAATAATCCTTCAAAGGAAGGAGTTGTTACCAATCGCTGCTTTGGCAGTTTCTTTGTAACAAACCCAAGCATTTAAATGTGCTATATCCGGATACTTCTCCTCAAACAGCAGCTGGCCACCGTCTTGCTGAACACCGACAGATGTAGACTTAAAGCATGGATTCCACTAAGTCCAACCATTTTTCATTGTTTCACAACTCAATAACGATTGGTCTGTCTTTTTGGAATACTGTACATCTGTTTCTTCAGATATACGGTGAAGGAGAGATTCATTTTTCTTACGATGACTTATAGCTGAGTTCTCTCTTCCGTGGTAACCCAAGTCGACTTCTACAGAGTTAGTTCCTGTCTTCAGCAATAAATCCGTCAATGAAGGACCTGTACAAGTGCTATCTGTTGTTGTGTGGTGTTTCTTATATCTTAAGCCATACATTAAACTTAAGACGAAGTCAGAGTATTCAGATCTTGAAGTAAGCTCACAAAAGTATCGGGACATATTGTAAGCATATTTCTTCATAAAGTTGACATTCATTTAGGAGTTGGTGCCAAACTTGTCAGATCCGGTTGGCAGATATCTTATGGACATGCAGAGACAAGAGTTGGTGTAAGTTCGGAATTATATGTTCTGCCATTTGTTCAATTTCTCCGTGTGCATACAATGGGTAGGCCCGTTCGGCTGTCGAGCTGTCTGGTTGGTCAATGGTCTCAACGAGTGTGAGCTGTTGGCGTTCCTCTGGACTAAAACGGTGGTTCTCGGTATGACCTTTTTGGATAACAGGGTCTACCAAGTTGATTGACAGGGTTTCAAATTAAAGCAAGACTGCATGAAGTTATTTTAGGAAGTCAGCGATTTGGGGACGGTTAAATTAACACACTCTTTCTTACGCTTAACAAGGGGGCGAAAAGGTGGAATGGTCGTTCTGATGTCAAATTAGACCAAAGATAGCTTTATTGCTTTTGATAGCTGAATGTTCATCTATGAATACGCAATCAGTGAATATAAAGTACGCTTTAAAGTACGAGTGAAATAGTGGAGAGAAAACTCATGTTCAGAAAAATAAGTGGTCTGGGCAACCAAAAATTTTCTTGTTACTTAATATCAGTACAAAAGCTACGTGCTCTCGACCTGGTTTCGTGACTCAATTGGTAGGGCGCTTGTCATATTTAGATATGTTATTTTTGTCGCCCGTTTCAATCCAGAAAAAACTTAGATTAACCAAACCTGGGCCTTCTACCTTAACACAGAAGTCAAACTGTTTGCCGCTAATATTTCGCGAATTGTGTGACGGGGAAAATGCGGTGTAGGTTTTGGATTTGTTTAAATGAATGAAGAACATGAATAAAGGTAACGCACTGAATAAGCACGGTGTGTAGTGGATAAGAAGAACCTTTTCGATTGAAGTCTTTCATAAGCTTGGAAATGCCCATTGAAATGAATTGAACTGTTGGCTGTATAAAAAATAACTGTCACATAAATAAACATCCAAAATTTGTAACAGGAAGAGTGACACACACACACAGTGGGTGAGGTGTTCAATCAGTGAATGAGAGCGCAAACATGTGCAAAGCACTTAATTAAGTGGCGGTGTGTGTGTGTGTCCGTATGTGTGAATAGCTCGTGAATACCGAATGAAGAAAGTGAGATATCGGACTTTGGAAAGGGACCAGTTAGTTTGAGGTGACCAACTTAGATTAGAAGAGATTGTGTTACTCAAGGTGCAGCACTTTGACACGAAAAAAAATCCGTGTGTTTCACGGAGCTACCATCGAAAGATCACATCCTGATTTATCAGTGCACTAACTGGATACAAGCACCTGGATATTTTTCAAAGTCACACGCCTCAAACAATATCATTTACGTAGTTGAAAATGAGTGTTCATGTTGCCGTAACCGATTACAAAGTGCACAACTAAAGACAATGTGGCACCTTGAATGACATACTGACTGAGAACGTTATGTGATCGATCGTGGAAGTCTGTTTCATTCTATTACCGAAATGGTCTGAGATATGCTTCAAGTATAAGGGCGGTTGGGTTGAATAGGATTAGAAAAAACTTTTCTACACACGATGTTTGTGGTGGTGCTAAACAGGTTTGTTAGATTTCATATAGCACAGTCATTTTGATGGTCCTGATTTCTCAGTTCATTCGTTATTACAGTTCACTTTCATCTACCAGTTACTTCTAATCAACAAACTCACCAACAGATTGTTTGTAGACCTATCAGTCACCGTGTTTATTTGTCAACCTACATATGCGAGGATGTTCTTGATCAGTTGGGTGACTGATCTCTTTCAAAAGCACAGCTTATTTGGTCACGTATACTTTTCATAGCGATAACGTATCGTAACCTGATCGAAATAAATGAGGGTTGCTTTTACAATCAGTTGTCTTTCAGTCAACTCTTAGATTCACACCACTGTCTTTCATCATTCTTGATTCGTTTGTAACTGTCTGCCCTTTGGTTAGAACTAGACCGAAGCTACCAGTTCCATAGATTACTCTTGTTCTTGAAAAAACCCACCTAACAGTCTAAAAAGGTGCTCTATACCAGAGCAAAAGCAGAAGTAGGGTTGGTGCTGTTCAGCACAGTGATCAGCAATAGAACAGTAGACTTTGAATGTGCGAAAGACTGTAACGCTAGGCTGTGCAGATCAACTTGGTATTGTGAGCTGATCGATTGACTGCAGACTGAAAACAAGCTGAAATGGTTCAAAATGACTTCCGACTTGAATTATCTGCTGAAGATTCTCCGAAACAGTCTTTGAGTTTTAATGCTTTATGGCCTAACCAAGGTCTTACTGAATGATGTGTATGTGAGTAACGTTGTAAATTTGTCCAGCTGACTTAATTTGATTTTTCATTCACAATTACGTTGAAGTCTCGTTAGAAATCACTTTATGTTCATTCATCTCCAAACTTGTCAATAGGTCGTCAACTTACTGAACTCACTGTATACTATGTTTGACAATATCATCGACAATTTCCGCGTGTACAAAGTGGAGACAATTGGCGACGCGTACATGGTCGCTTCAGGATTACCCAAACGCATTGGCAACGAACATGCTCGAGAAATTGCCCGCATGTCCATTGCATTCCTCAAAGGCATTGTCGAATTCCAAATCCCGCATCGACCACAGCAGCGCCTGGAACTGCGAATAGGAATTCATTCAGGTGATTAGTCCAAATATGGGTCACGCACGCGTACGATCTGTGCATTGGTAGACCATAGATATGCTCTCGAAATCTATATTCTCATTATTTTGTTGTATGGCTTGAACATAAGTGTTGAAGATCACTACCTTCCGGAACGAAAGCAAAAGTCAGCCTTCGTGGCACAAAGCAAATCTCGGTTTATTGAGTTTTTATTGGTTATTTTATAGACTAGACGCATCGGTAAAATGAAGAATTACAATTGGTGTTGACGCTCTCGCTTTCTCATTGGTCGGTTCGACTCCGCTTGAAGCTCGTTTGTTTCAACGCGTGACGCACTTAAACAACTTCTTTTACTCCGGTGCTCGTTATAACAAAATCCGATGCTGGAGCAGCGTGCCGTGTTGATTGGTCCGCGCGCTGACACACGAGTCTGTTCGTGTTTTTGACACTGATTGGCCGTAGACTTCTGCGAATCAATGGTTGACTTCGTATCGATGCTTTAGTCCAATCCAATCCCATTACAATAAGTGACTACCTTTGAATTTGTATGGGACTTTGTTGACACACACGTACCGTTACAGAGTACAATCATTTGTTGCTGAAACCACAGGGGTCATTTGTTGAACCCATTTCTACTGAATTCCAAAGTTGTGATCTTGAGTTCGAAACCCAGTTATCCTTGAACGTTCCTGTTCCAAGTTGATCAAACTATCCAAAGCCGAAATATAGTTGCGCCGTGGCAAAACAAGGACTGTTACGCGATTGAACTCAACACTGAAGCTTACTGGGTGCAGGCACCTACACACAAATACCTCACCAGAAGCGTAAAGTTAGGGTAACACAATGTTTACCATCTTATTCCAGGTCACAATAGTTTAACAACAATCCGGTGTTTCGCTTTACTCATTCCATCACAGTCGCAACATACCACGTCCAGCTTGCACTTGGAAGAATGTGTACCATTTGGTGACTCATTCATTATATTGTAGCCACATCTATGTGTGTAATTAACCTCGGGTACTCTCAAATAGCCCCCCGCATGATAAATTCCACAATGGACCTTGTTATAAGAACTCAAATAACGTGAACACAATCTTAAACGTTGCACATCGAACTCACAGGTTTTTGAGCAAAATCGTCGAAATGTAAACTGTTCCCTTCAGGGGACAAGGCTTAAGCAGCATCGATTGTGCCGACTGTCGGTCGCATGTTTCAATGAAGGATTTCTTATTCGGGAAATGCTGCTCACTTAACCCAAGGGAGCATTGGTGACGAACAGTTGTATTATCTGTTCAATACAACTGTGTGCGTCCAACAAAGTGAACAGTATTTAATAAATGAGCATATTAGTTATCATTGGTCAACAGTACGTGTCACAGGCTTTCATACAAGTGTGAGTTAACTACTCAGAAACTGTAAGTCATCGATGTTGGTTGTGAGTGGATTGGTTCAAATTGGTTGAAGGTATGCAAAAATACTTCTATTTTGCAACAAAGAGTGAACTTGCTTGGTTGACGTGGTGTATGCCTCTCGCTGTCCACTTACTGCACTCCCACACTAGCACATTGGCTTCTGGTCAGTGATCACACCCTGGTTACTTTTATTGACTATCTGTCGATAAAACGTATCACCGAATTTGCTTATCGCCTATCAAACTGCCTACACTTATACGCTACGATATTCTGGAAACTCCTCCCAACCTCTTTTGAGGCTGCGGCTGATGTTTGCCTGTTTGCAGGTGAATCACATATGCAATGATTCGATTTCAGTCCATGGGTAAAGAAAGTCTAATGACTGGGGAAAGTAACACATATACATTCCTGTGACCTCAGTGACAAAGACCCCACAGTCCAATCGATAGGTCTTTCGGATACCCTTCTGACACTTACAAATCGTTCCATCACCTCACTTCCCTAGTCCCTACGATCAGCTGCTCACACCCTGGTCCGTGATGGGTGTTTCCTAGAGTGTAAGTCAACCGATCAATTTCTGCTCGTGATAAAGAGATGTCCAGCAGCTGAGGAAAGTAGTTCATATAATACGCCAATGATTGTGTTGATCAGGTCGCGGTAACACTAATGAGACCAAGCAATGTAGTGTATGATGCTGTTTTCCACACGAAATTATCACAGTAGTAATGCGACAAGCTAGATGAGACCACATACAGTTTATTGTTTGAATGCACCTCGATCAATTACGTGTTTAACGTCGTGCTCCTTATGTATTCCATTCTTAGAGGGGTCTTTTGCACAGGCATGTATTGTTGTACGTCGATGCTGTTTTATCACACCAGTAGTCAGATTTATCCGGATCCTAGTTTCAATAAGAGACTGTCTGTAGAGTTTCACTATGGTCAGGGCATCTGCATAGAATTCCAACCTCAGTTGATCATTGCGCAGCATCCCTATATGACACACTGCCTGCTTTTCATGGTGAACGTTAGTCCGTTTCCCAAAGAACAGTTATTACGGGGCTGGTCTGTTTAGTTTATCACATTGTATTGATGTGCATAGTTAACATGTCGGGTAGTGGCTTGTCACGTGAGTAAGACTATGTCAAACACAGTTGGTTTTAATACCAACACATGCCGACAGCCATGGTTTTTTTTGGTGGGGGCGAGTGCTGGATAATTTTAGTCAGTAGACCTGATTAGGCCCCGCGGGCTTAGATTACTGACCTCAGTACTAGACGACTGACCTAACGGGTCACGTTTTAGACTGTTCAATCAACTTGCTTGATTGTAGCTTGGATAAACCGGTGCGAATTGGTGTGTGGTTTGTCAGACATAAACCAACGAGTCTATAGGTCCATGGTTCAAGAACAAACTCCATAATTGATTTGGGTGGTCACATTGAAATGTATTTGTCTGGCTACTCAACCGTTTTGATTTTACCGAGATGAGTAGTCAGTCTGCCGGATCCAGTTTGCTTTTTCGTAACAATGCAATTCGTTCACTACCCCTACCTAGTACTGCCTCAGGTGAGTGATTTGTCATGTGTACCGCATTTTAACCGGTTAAGGTACAACCTCTACTTTTAGTTTGATTTCATTAGGTGACCATGAACCAAATGTTTCAACGTCGTCTGTATTTCGATCGAATATCAATTGCATCAAGGGGATTATTTTTCAGACACAGTTCTCATTTTCATTTTACTATCTTGATTGCCATTGTTATTGATGTCTGCGAAAAATAATCGAGCTCACATGTGAGATGCAACTCAATCTATTTTCAGGTCCCGTATGTGCTGGCGTTGTTGGTCAACGAATGCCTCGTTATTGCTTGTTTGGCGACACGGTGAACACGTCCTCACGGATGGAGAGCAACGGAAAGCGTGAGTCTTCGCATGCTTGTTTCTGCCCCCCAGGGACATCCTTTGTGAAAACATTTTTGATGTTGTGACCAGTTGTCGACGGCTTCTGATCATCATGCTTGAAACTAGCGTTTTTATTAACGAATATCGCATCTGTTGATATCTGAACCAGGTTTTTACATTTGAGTGGTTTCTTGCTATTTACCAATCCGCTAACCAACGCCTTAACACGTTTTGATGTTCAGACAAATTATAATCGTTATTCCCGTCATTACATAGTCTATCTGTTCTTACGAAAAAAAGCTAATGAGAAAAGCGGCCTAAGCCGGCAAACTTTTTCCAAACGAGAAGTAATCAGAGTTTATTCAGTTAGAAGTTGTATTACTGTTAAGTAGCTTGATAGATCTGATAATTTGAAAAGGGCCCAGTTGCGAACACTCCGAACTTCCGCTGGACTCGAACCTAGGACAGAAACAGTATGCACAGACGTGATAATTGCTCTGCCAGTTGAGCTACGAATCCAGACCAGAAGATCAGAAACTCCACATTTGGACTCAGTTATCCACCAAACCCACTGACTCGTATGGAATTCACCGAATGACCTAAGAAACTGAGTGCCCGAGCAGTATTTCTCAATCATTTCACGCTGGAATCCACGAACGCAACGGATAAGCATTGCAGTTGTTTCACTAGCTCCATAGATTAGCTTGCACAGCACTTTCCTTGTTCACACGTGTTGTTTCTGTGGTTGATTTGAATCCAGTCAAAGCCCAGATTGTTCGCAACTGGGTCTCGTTTAAATTAGAGACGCGTTTTCGATACGTTATCACACTAAATAGACAGCACCCTTATGGCTTCATCAGGTGTGACAGACAGTACGGGAGCGAGGTAAAGTGGATTAAATATTAGGGTTAGTTTATTTCGACTAGTGAAGTCTGCAACTGCCAGTAAACGATCCCTAGTTTACTTTGGCGGTACTCGGCGGACCCGATATTTCGGTTTGAACGAATCGGCTGGATTGGTTGTATGAGTTGACTGGACCAATACTCAGCGATTGCAAGTGGGCGGGCTTTCGTTGGTCCTCGACTTACCCACATTGACTTATGTTCCTGGATGTGTTGAGATATTCGCCGTGGCTCTCAGAGGGACAAACGAAGAAGAAACCACAATGAGAGACTGTATGAACTGGCAATAAATCTTACAACTGAGATGCGCGAACTGGATGTAGAAGTGAATGGTACAGTTGTTCGGGCTGTAAAGTAGGTCTTATTTATCTGTACGCTTCGCATGTCGATTATACTATCGCCTTTGAAGAGCAGCGAAATACAAACTTGTCTGAAGTTTTCACACTGCTTTTTCTCTCATATGACTACAAACGAACTGTTTCGGAAAAACGATTTTCAATTATTGCATTAAACAGCAACTGTCTGTCGTTTTTGAGCAACTAGCTGTGAGTTGTTCGTAGGCTTAGGGTTCAATTCTATACTGAGGCGTTCGAACGAAATGATAAACGTACATGACTTCTGGATAAGAGATACTAAAAAGCTATCAAAGCTTGTGACTTTGTAGGTGAAAATTTAGAACGGATATCAGTCACCAAGTGATCGTATTTGTGGCGGACAATTTGTTTCACATATGTGTATGTGAATGTGGAGAGCATAAAAAGCATGAGAAATTATCGGGATTAAGCAAACTACAACCGTTCTCTGAAAAGAGGCCTGTGATTAATCACAGGAAATTAAATTAAAATTTGCTTTACCACGTTAGAGATCTATTTAATTCAAATTAAAATACACGAGCAAAACAATACACTAGAAACTCAGACTTTTGAAATTGTTAACAGATAATCTAGGGTTTATGTTTTAATTTCCTTGTTGACGGTTTACTATCATAACGATGTCATTTAGTGAAAATACTGTGATATTCTGTCCATAGCAGAAACCACAGAATTTTTGTAGACGGATTATAACATGGTTGCCCTTAAACTTATAGAAAATTAGAAAGAATTGTAAAGAAAGATGCAAAAATACGTGTGTGTGTGAAATAGACCCCATTATATTTTTAAAAACTTACGTAAATTTCAATTTTCACTGATTTCGTACGCAGAGATAAAAACTGTACTACCTAAAATCAGCAAACCGTATCATTTTTTTGATTGAAAACTGCTGAATTTATTTTTAATCATTACTGTTAAGAAGCACAATGGACTTAAAGAAAGCAGGCTTTGTAGATGTATCAGGGTTGAAGTGCGATGTTCCACACGACTGCATTCCCACAGGTATCTACCCAGTGGACACCACAATAGAATTCGATTTTCTCTTAACAATACCGCTCTTTCTGAACTGTCTTTCGGTACATTTTCTGTTGCATCCGCGTCCGAAGTGTGACGCATTCACGTGATATAGACCCTCAGGTAAAACTCGTCTTCTTGTGGGTCAAACTAAAGTCCGTCAGTAATGTACTGAGATTTTTTAATTTGTGACATAAACAATATAGTATACCCAGCGTTTATAACGAGTGACTGGTGTTATATGATCAGCTTTCAACTTTCACTCTGGCTTTTCCATAGAAGTGTCCATCAGTGGTGAGCTTAATGGTAACCCTGCTGGCACACACCCCTTGTGACCGTATATCCGATCGGAACTCTGTATATAAGTTCTGTTTATGTAGCGATATGGGTGCTGTTTTAACCTCTCTAATGGTATCCTCACAACAACGTTATCGCTTTTGTTAAATACCTGATCTTCAAACTGAGTAATCTTCAACGAGTATCGGATTTTAGTTCGGTCAAGTCCCAAGAATCGAAAGGGAAAAAAATATTCGGATGGTATATCTGACAAAATTCTAACATTCCAGCAATACCTGTTTTAACTACTCCTCTAGAACACGCTACAAAGGTCGCACATCACGGTGATTATCTGAACATACCCGATAGTACGGACATGTACTGCTAACTCCGGAATCGATTAGAGCCAGTTCGTCTACGTTTGTTGCACTCTTAGTTTAGTCAACTCATACCACTAACCCGGCTGATTCATTTGAGTCGACTCAGCAGTTCCATGGGATACAGTTAGACCGTGTCAAAGATCATCTACTCGTAAGTACAAGAGCTCTTGCAACCAGTATACATTCACTTCTACGAGGCGTTCAATCACATCTCGAACTTCACATGGCTGTGCACCCATTCTGGAGATGGACTTATTACTTAGCCATGGTAGTTATTTTTTAAGCTCTGTGCAACTCATGTGGTCAATTATAGGTGATTAGGTTTCGTGAATCAAAACATATTGACACTAGCGGTTAATCTTTCTTGTTCCCTCTCCGATGAACTCATATGACTGATGATGAAATATTGAAAGTGATAAATGATCCAACTGCAGCCACACCGGCCTTGAACTTTGGGAATAGACCATGCGTTCCTCATACATATTAACGTACGTAAAATGTTCTTTTTGACTAATGGAACGATCACTTCAACTTGTCGGTTGAACGAGTATCAGTCATCCTTCTTCTATGCTTACTCACCATCCATAATTTCATCTTCTATGCCATTTTCATCGAACGGAATTCTCGTTTACGATTGTTAACTTTATGGCTGGTCTAAAAAATTGCAATTAAGCTGTATTCGTCTGTTATGTTGTACCGAAATCGGTTCAATTTGCTAATGATGTCCTTAATTTGTTTTTAATGTTTTCTAGTTATCGATTCACTTCGTTGTTATGCTGCTTTGCTTGTGATTGTGTAGTTGGTTTCTGACACCCATTTGCTTATTTACGCATGTTAATTGATTACGGGTTCATTAGTTTTTCACTCTGACTGTCGTTGAACGTATTGAACTCTCTAGTAAACACTATCTCAGTTTCATCAGCTGTAATGCTTCCGTTCAATCAGAGGCTGAAATCAATCGACCGTTTTGCGATTGGTCTCCAAACAAGCAAGTATCCACCACAACTTCAAAAAGGGTTGATGAAAGGTTTCCGCAAACAGTTGGTCCGAATGAAGTTGATGGATTTCAGTCTATGAACGAAGGGAAGCGTAGCGGCTAAGGAAACTAATTCACATACCTTCCTGCAACCCTTGCGAACATGAGTCCGTCGTCTGGTAGATAAGTGTCTAGACTACAATCTACCGTTTGTTCTCGGGTCGTGGGCTCAATTCTCCGGCGTTGATGAGAACTAACAGCTGTCCGCCAGTTTGCTGGCAGTCACTGCAACCAAATTCTTGCTAACCATTTAGCCTATCCACTAATCACGCTAGTTCCACGCGGCTTACCTACTGACGAATCATCAATCAAGCGTGCCTAAATGTGCTGATATCAACGTGTGGTGGTGGGTTTTGGGCTCAATAAAGCGTAGTCGATTGCAGATAGGGGGGGGGAATGGCCAAAGCGTTTTCCCACCAAACAGCCTTGCCAGGCCGAAAGTCTTTTGTGAGGTCTATACTCCATTTGGACCGATTTTATCGATCGATAACTTAGAAGGTGGTGTACAGCTCACGATCTATCAGCAGCCAACGGTTACACCCACCGTGATATACCGTTCCCCTTATACCTCCTGGTCGTCCATATAAGTTTTGCTCACGGTGCTGAGGATAATTAGATGTATGCGACAGGTTGGCATGTGAAATGAGTAATAGTTTTGACTGCCACAACTTGTGGGACGTTTTTGTGGTTTGTTAGTTTCACATTTTGGCCATTTGCGTTTTATCTATCCACGACGACAGGTAGAAGGTGAGAAAGACATACTGGACATTACAATGGGGTGGAGTGGGAAACAATTTGTGAATAAGTATAAGATAGTTTAAATGGCACAGACTCATAACGTGAGTACGATTGTCTGTATACCTTTTCGATGTACTGCAGCGTTCCCAACCAAAGTTGTACACTGACTGTTGGAATCAAGTTGGAAGGACTGCAGCGACCTATTGGATCTGGCGTCGGCGTCATTGTGATCATGTTCTGAATCGAAGTCCACCAGAACATCGCCTCCTTTAACAAATTCGGACTGTTTGACCTGATAGGCGATTAGTTGTTTTTCACAAGACACATAACATAACGTAATGTCTTCACCGCATATCATTCTTTTGGATACACGGTTTTTCAAAACCTGATGCTTCTAGAATGTTCGCTAAAAAGGTTGGTCGCATAAAGGGATTGCTTTCACCGAACGGTTAAGATCGTGTTGACACTAAGAGCAGTGCGAGTTAGCAAGCACTACCTGGGTTGTAGCCCTGCGGCTTGTTATTCAAACCAACTGTCCAATAGAGCTAACTTAATCTCTAAGATGAATGAAGTTTTCAGCTCCCTCGAGTAATTCGCTGTTAGACGTTAACAGTATTTGTACATTTAACATTCGAAACGGCTTCGACGCTTACTAGATAGTGATTTATGCAGGGCGTTTCCACACTCTCCTTCACGTTCTCAAGGTATCAAATTTCGCATACTCCGGCCAAGTGATCACTAAGACTTTTAATCTAATGGTCTTATAGGTTGTTCTCTCCAGCACGCTGGTTTTCCCCTCAAGTTATAGGGCTACTGTGTTATGTACGGAATGGATATTCTTGCATACACATTATATACCAAAACAGAACACGGCGACCAGATGTGTCGCAATTAAACTAACTCTCCCCAGGCTACAGAACTTGTGACTGTTGTCCACCTAGCCTCCCCCATCTAACCTCAATGAAGTTTAAAATAAAATGCATTGAGCTAGCCCGCAACAGTTGTTTTCCGGTTTTGTTTAGCACCGAGTGAATTCACAACGACATTGCACACAAGACCGCTCCAAAATACAACACCATCATTAAGAGGTCATGAGATATAGCACACAATTTCTGTTTCGTATTGATTTGGTATAACCTATGCGGCCGTATACTGAAGTGCATTGTCCCCGGGATCATTGACCTTTCAAATTTCTTGAGTACTCTCTCCCTCTCTTGCGCACTCGCTTTCCGTCTATTCCCACACTAACGCAATTGTACTTTTCCGCCATTGTCCTGGTGGCTAAATTAAAGTGCATACCGTTTTGTTCTAAACGGGTATTCCAACTATGATAAACGTGTTCTAGTATCGAACAGAGTCAGGTGAATAGTGAGAATCGGTTTCTAGTGAAGTGAGCGTACAAGCTTATTAGCAAACACTTTCAGGCATAGACGCATCGGAGGACAGTTCTTTCGAAGTAGGGTCTTGAACAACTGTCCTGTAAAAGGAGACAATACGAACAAGCGTGAGCCGAAAGCCCAGTAAGCCATACACGCGACTTACACGAAGGTAAACTGAAATGTCGTCGAAAACACAGCAGCACGTTCTGTTACGCGATTCAAAATTAATTTGTGTTTGTTTGTTGCTTTCGACTGCGCGTTACAATATGTAGTACATGTAGTCGACTGTCGACAGGTTGTGAGTCATGCAAGTATTGAGCCTAGCCTACTCACTTTGTTGTCTCATGTTTTATTTGGTTGTTTTACAATCGAAACTGAAATACGCAGATTTTTACAATGATAATAATCTGTTCATTTAAGCTTGGACAATAAGTTTTTAATTCACTCTCTCTAAGTGGCTTCCCAACGCAATCACTTATCTGAATTCAAACAAATGGTTCCGTTAACAGTTAAAAGTCATCTTCCCCCCTAGGAGTTTCCTATAAAACACTGAATGATGCTGTTGACAATTTGATACTGAGTCAACACGAAACAAACATCTATCAGTCTTTGTGTTCTTACTCAGCCGGTGAATTTCAAGACAGAATGGGACAACAGATTTATATGAAACCATTGGGTTCTCCAGCATAATAAAAAAATACTGCGTTATCATCAACAGCGAAGTGAAGTATCACCAGAACTTCATTGATCCGGCGTGGACTTGTCGACCATGGTTTGCTCCATTTAGCCTATGCAAGGTCGTTCAGGTGGATATTTTCAACTACTCAAGTAATGCACAAGTAGCATCATTCCACAACAAAATGCGCACTTGTGTTGATTGTGTGGTGGTGGTCCAACAGTTGGATCAAGTCCGTATGTATATTTCGTGTATGGTGTAGTTTTACTCGTACCAGTATTTCCATTTTGTCCTAAGCATCATTTTCCATGCTTCTTTTGTTTCTGAATCAAGCTTACGGACTACCGAAAAGTTAGTTTCTTCACAGCGTAATTGATGATGGTTGGAGAATTATCACTGGAATTTAACAACTGTAAGACACTAATCCAATAGGTTTTATAATGCATGGAGTAAAAACTTCCGTTATACGGCATACACATTTAGGCGAATCAATGGATTCCCCTTAGTCACAGATGTGACTATTTTTTATCTTATTTTCAGCAGTATTCATGAAATTGAGCTTTCGGCTGAATAATATAGCAGCACCAGATGATGGTGATAACGATCACCATCGTCATAAACAACAGAAACGGTTACAATGGCACTTTTCAGCGGTATTTTTTCAACCACTCAACTGCCTATAAAAATTGCATCATTCCCCGCGAATTTCTACATTCTCAATTAAGAAACAAGAGAAGAAAGTTGATAGAAGCAACGACATCAACAATGGCAAATGGTTTATTGACACGGCCAGCCACAACAACGATTAATTGTAACCTCCCACCTTCTTTTTTGTTATACCACTGATGAGGCAGCTCTTCCAGTTTCAGTAATCATGCATCGGTTTAGATGCGCACGTTGACTGATGTGAATCCGAAAATTTCAAGCGTCGTTGTACCATATCCTATTAATTGACACCTTTGAATCCTCTGTTTGATACTTGGTACGTCATCTTTTAGCCGTTATACAATAAAAAATTTGTTCCACCAGCGCTTCAAATCTTTGCATCGATTCTGTTACATTTTACCTCTTAAAGCCCTGAAGATTCATATGAGCGAAGCCACGTTCAAAGTACTGCGTACTTTTCGTTCATTTATCATGACAAAACGGGGTGCTGTGGAAATGAAGGTGAGCTTCAACAGAATTACTGTTGTTATTGAGCATGAATACACTTGACAGTTGACTTTGTATAGATGCTTTTATGTGTATGTCCTCTGTTTCGAACTCATCAAGCGTGCAATTTGCTCGACATGTTCTTTTGACCTACCTGAACAGCACAGAACCAACACAAAAATTTGGGGAACTAATTTCTTTTATACATGCATTCTAAACATAAACGCCATATTTGAATACCCACATGAGGTACAAACGCGTAACCACTGGGAGCCACTGTTCGCAAAAACCTTTTCTCAGCCCCATCCTGGAGCTGTCGTGGATGCTTACTCGTTTGCAGACCAACCACAATAAACGGCTGACCGATTTCAACCCGTCAGTGAGGAGAAGCGCAACAGCTGAGGAAATTGAAACGCGTAATTATTTTATAACCTTGTTTAATGTGTTAACCTTCGTTATGAAAATTAATATTTAAATTCACCACAGGCGGTGCATGTGATGAGTGACCAGAATAACCTCACTGTGGTTCAAAAGTTACATTCGGTTGCACACTGCGCTCACGAGGAACGGTGAGATTGATTTTGTTATATCTGGTCTGAGTTAAGCACGTTTAGGGAGTAATTGGCTCCGAACAAATTTGCGCGATGGTCAGTCGGTTTAGTCCCTTAGACTGTATCTCTATGCCTCAATGTGCCCTCTCAGTGTGTGTGTGTGTGTGTGTGTGTGTGTTTGTATCACAGACGGATAGTTATGTACAATATCTGGTCTAGAGAGCAGGATAGGCCATGCTCATAATGCGTACGATACGACCTGAGCGGACAGTATCATATAGCTCCTGATGTGCTGTGCAGCAGAAAACAACTGATGTGTGGCGGCATCAAACATACACCTCACCATCATCAGTACACGAGGTGTAAACCGTCATCAGCTCGTGTGAGGATGAGCGGTGGTTTGAGTACGTCGACTCAAATGCAAAGAACAATGTATACAACGATCCATGTGCGTTCGCCTGGTCCTGTAGAACAGCGTACAGACTAAGTATCTCACTCCTGCGAGTTTGTGCGCATCCGTCGGTAATGGCTTTCTAGTGCTTCATTCGAATGTTCGTTTGTTTTTCAAATCCCACCACAAACACGTGATTGAAAGTAATGTGTACATCCAAACGTGCTCAAACTCACAACATTGCTACTCGAAAATTTTGAGCCGAACAATTACTTCTGCGCTATTCATAACTAGCTGCACACTGCCTTTCTTGAGCACATTTCATTGCTTATTATCAGCTACATACTGCAATTAGCGGGTTTATAGATAGTAAAGTGCAATGCGTATTGTGAGAAAGGTGACAAAATTATTAACCCCATACACGCGATACAATATATCAGTTACCTAGGCAATCCGGTACTGATCACTAAGTCTTCGTGCATTCACAGATAACGACTACTCGTTTAATGTGACCAATCAGATTTGGTTTGGCCTACACTATCCAAAGATAACCTACAACTAGCTCCATACAGGTTGTCTAACACAGTGATGAAAAAGGATCATGAAGAATTCTACCGCCAGCAAATCAGTTCTAAGAAGTTCCCACTTGAACACATTGTGGAATCCGTTTAAAAACACAAGCAAGCATGAAGTATTATTGATGTGTAGACAGTTGAACGTGTTTCGCGGAATTGCAGTCCTCTTGAGATGCGATTTGTTATGGTCGTAAGAAGCATAAACCAATGTCTTATGTTAGAATGTGCTATTAATAGTCTGGTTCTTTTTTGCTATCGCAACAGAAGGTGTTATTTTCTGTTTCAGTGGTTAAACATTTCATAAGGAAACGACGAGAAAATCTTAGGAAAAAAAACAGGCTACCATGGTGGAAAAAAATTCACCCGAATGTACACGTACTTTCCCTGGATGCAAAACATTTCGAGCTTATCTATAAAGTTAAAACGTGAAACGAAATTACTCCCTATTTAATTTAAACAAAGAATTCAAAGAATTTCTGCACGCCCTGTATCTCGAACATATTTCACTGCATCTTATCAGGTTCATGTGCAATAGACACTGCCAACGGAAATGACAATATCCATCAGTAGACACACTAGTGAACCTGAGCTTTGTCCTAGGAATGTGGCATTGAAGAACAGGTCTTTCTGTGCACACGGTGTGTTGGTTTCCGTCTTCGCACGCTTGAGGACCCTTCTATTTTCTCCATTGCCTGGCGCACTAGAAACATGTTTCCCGTTTTAGTCGAGTTCAACATAACGGCGAATGTCGGTTGATGGATGATGTTAGTTCATTTTGATCTGATGTGATATTTTAGCCGTGTTAAAGTGTTGTGCTGTCCGTGAACGTTTCACGAACTCAAGTGATCAATTACTGCTATTTCCTATCAATTTAAGTGGATTTGTGATGCTGAAATTTAGGCGGTGATGAAAAGCGTGACTAAGGTGCGCGCGATATGTGCTCCATAACTGCAATGAGACGAGTTTTCGACTGGGTATTCATATCACTAATCTTGTAGGGCAACCAAAGTCCTTGTGACTTCTTATCCGATCAGCGCAAACGGTTTCTGTTTGTTAGTGTTTTCAACAAGTCCATATAATCATCTTTTTGTGTGATCTTTTTTCTCAGTAGCATTTTTCCCTATCCAGGGCTTCCTTTGAGCAGATCCGTCCTGAATGCGAGAACACGGTTTCCTAGGTCTAAGACTTCTCTTCTGAAATTCACGCGCGTATAAGGAATGTGAATAGTCGGTCGCCAAGGCCTTCGACGTCCATTCAGTCTATCAAGTGTGAATATAATGAGTCATCTCATACACTATGACATTCCACTACCTCTGTGCAATCCGGGTTTAACAAGGCCACAGTGTGCCTGGGTTTTTGGTATACCTGTAACTTTGTGCATTATTGATTGGGATTATACCTAGTCACTTTTTGGGAAACCGTTGGTATGTGACATACAGGAAGGAGATTAATTTGAGTTAAAGGAACATTAGTTGTTTACGGGTGGATTATAGACTCATGCATGACGCAGTTAACTGAATATGACACCCAAAATAACCAACTGCGCAGAGGACGACAAGGCAAAAACGTTTTGCATCCGGTCGTAAGCTGGGTGTGCCTAGGGAATTTTCGATATCCTCAAGTACATCGGGACGACGCTTGTATACTATAGTGATTCTATCCAAGCGCCCCGTTCGTATACCTCTTTTGAGGAAGAAAGGTGTACGGAAAAGCAGGAATGGATTGCACGATGATGCACTGTAAGTAGCACGCTGGTGTTTGGAGTCCAGTCATCTACAGAGGCGAATCGATATTCCCTTTTCGCCATCGTGTGATGCAGTTCACATCTGTGCACATACTCGTCGCGTGTTTCCTGTTTTGGGTATTAAAGCGAGGGTGGGAGGACATTGCTGGCTCCAAATGCAGCTCCGTGTAAGGCCACAAGGGTTCAAGTGCTGTGTCGTTATTGTTTCAACAAGATAGATCATTGTATACAGCAATCACTGTGGGACCCCAAAGGAACATCTGGGAACTCCAAGGGGTCAGTAGTAGTTCATCTAATGTCGGTGTTCATTTTGTTCATTACGTGAAGCATAAGTGTTGCCATTCATATCTGGTATCAGTGAGTGCTCAGGTATCATCAGTGTATTGACAAGAACAAAGAAAGCGGTGAGCGACGCCAGTACCAAATGTTGTGTGGTATTTAAATTGACGATAGTTACTCTGAAAGTGGTGTACACACAAATCAGTAAGTGTTTTGAGTATGCGTCCACGTTCTTAAAATACCTTTTGCTTAATGACATGGATTGCAAAAAGAAACGTTTGGTTGAATTGACTTCGTTTTGTCTTATCGTGACCATGATTCTCATAATAATCCAATCCATCTTCTCCTCTTTTACGGTGATAGGGTAAAGGCGAGCAGACTACCTACTGGCTACATGGCGAAGGTTCGTTTGTCGTAGATCCCGTGCCCGAGGGTGAAGTTTTGGTCGGTGGTCCATACGATGGCGTTGTTGGGCCGATTCCGGCCACCTTGAACAACGCGCCAAGTCCGTTGCTAGAACAATCACAATTTCGACATCCTTTATCAGGCACTGTGGGTGGTACGAAGCGGAACGATTCTGATTTAGCTTTCCGTAACCACTACACCACAGCCAGCAACAACAACAGCCACATCAACAATATTAGTGAGTCCGCCGTCAACTTCAGTCAACCGTTCCCACTACGGACTATACCGGAAGTATCACCAACCCTTTCGAGTGATGCGAACAAAAAGTCGAGTTCTCAGAAGCCGGAAAATACGGATCGTCCCAGACGACGAGTCGGCATGTTCTATCCACAGGGTAGTATTTCCGCGACCTGATTGAAAGCATCCAGTGTGTGAGAATATCTTGATGCTCATCATCATTCAAAAAAGACAGCAACTCTGTTAGTTTTCAAGAGGTGCAAGTAGGAAATGTGGTGATGAATATCCTTCCTACAGTTCAGGAAAATTTTTCTAATATCTCTCAAACTATCTGATGATGGCGACGGTCTGTCACCTGTTTACCATATGTCTTCCACTAGATTTCCGCTCAACGTGTGTTCGCCAAGATACCATCGACAGTACACGTGTTCCGACGACTTGGCAAAACGCACTTTGGGTTGTTTCCGTATCAATCTTTCATAAAAGAAAACAGAGCATCATTTTGGACAAAACTAGCCTGTCTTGTATAGTTTCGTACGCAACTGTCACGTGGAGTATCCAAAAGGGGTGCGATGGAATTTTACACACACGTACTAACACAAATACACACACACACAGAGCTCTCCGACGCTCTTCATTCAGCGTGGGCAGACACACCAGAATGGAACTAAACAACAGACTTATACAATCATGGCAACACCAGAAAGAGCATTGCGCACTGTGTACAATGAATTTGGTGCCGGATGGTTGACACACAGTTCACTTTTCTTCATTAGGTAAGCTGGAGCGTCGTCCATATTTTGTTTAGTCCGCGTTTTTTTATATAACGATTTCAGTTCATTTTGTTACATTGTTGACTTTCATTCCTTCCCTTGGCCCATACACTCCTTTTAAATGCGATCTGTCTTTCTGTCACAACCGGAATCCGAGAGAATATTTGTTGTACACGTCCATGCCACTTTTTATGTACAAATATTTGGTGCATCCGACTGCTGCTGTTTATCACAGAAAAGCCTTCTCTTCCATTTTGCTAGAACATAAAATATGCGATTTTATTTTTGGTCGTATATCGCACTTTGTTCATCCGCCATTCCCTATTTTTCTTCTCATCCTTCAAAATTCGGTCTGTTCCAGAGATATTGGTCTATCCCTGCGTCCGTTGGTCTGTTTCTGTGTGTGTGTTTGTGTCTCTGTACACAGATTAGCGGCATTTTGTTTGGTGAGCAAGTTCCTCATTTCTTTCTTGTGCGTTTATGACCACTGCCCTTTTTTCTTGTTCCTCATTCTTCTTCTTCCAATTCTTCCGGAGTATTTCCCGTTACTACTGTTACTATCATTATTGATTTTTCTGTTGCTATCGTCATTATCACTACTACCATGTTTATGTACAAGAAATGAGAAGAGAGAGCACTTACTGTTTTTGATATCAGTTTTTGCGGACCAAAATTCACAACTGTTCACTGAAATATGTTCTCTCAGTTGATCGGATCAGTGTGAATCTGATGCGTAAGATTCGTGGTTCACACAATAACCTTGTCAACACTATCCCCGATTCAGATCGACTTTGGGGTAGTTTAAAAGCATTCCTATCCTTATTTATCTCGCATCAGACAATAGGAAGGTGCAGATCGTGTGATACTTTCCAGAGTACCTTTACCAATTTATTTTCACCATCTCCTACAATTAGAAGTTTTATAATTTTCCAAGATGGAGTATCATTCTACTGTGTACGTGAAACGCGTGTCTCGATATGGTGATTCATGTAGTACATGATACATATTTGATTTAGCGTATCAGAGGTCGAATTGTATCGAAATTTATGTGGCTGTGACATCCATGTACTAGGTATCACATGTATGAATCGATTATTTCTAGAGAGCTTCAAATAGACGCAACATATATTTCTGGGCTATCAAGGTTTGAGAGATTCATCCGTTGAAGGACTTTGTGGAATGATAGACGTGTGGGACGTCTACTATTGAACACGATAGGTCATCGTGATATTCTGGGGGAATGGGCAGTTCCAAGAATGGAGAAAAGCAGGTGTCTTGAACTACTTTTTGAAGGAACGTATTTATCCTTAATTTTTGTCGGCAGCACACCAGTTCTAAGTTGCATCCTTCGGATGTAGGGTAGGGGAGTAATCTTGGTTGGGTCCCCTAGCCAGTTTTGTGAAGTGGTCGTCGTTGGAGAATGTTGCACCACCGTGTGTATTGTACAGGGTCTTCCGCTATGCTAAGCTGGCCTCTTCCTTGCTCATATTAATGGTCCTGGCCACTGAAATCATGGAGGGCAAGATGATAAAATGGTTGAGAAGAAGAATTGCGCAGGGTCAATTGTAAAACTGCATTTTCGGTCACATTTTTCATACGATATCTATTCAGAGGCCCACGGGCCTGATGATGGAGTATCCCGAAGCCACCGGGACTGAGTTCGTAGTGAACTAAATCATTGAAGGTGTCTGTGGGCGGTTGCGTTCATCTTCTAGGGTTCATGCTCACTGCTCGTTCTAAAGACATAAGCGCTTCGTAACGGACAAACTGGGACGCAGTTGATTGATCAATCTAGGTGGTGAGTGAGCGTTCAAGACTTCAATTATTTATTGACGTTTCAACGACGCAGTTGTCCCGTCGCAACATTTCTGATGGGCCAGCGACAGCAATTGTTTGTGGAATTTTCCTCCGATTAGACAGTGTACCTAGAACCACGAAGGTTGTTGTAGAGGGAGCAGATACTATTGTAGTTTCACTTACTCCTAAGTGTGAGTCGTCAAGAACAGTGGTACACCTTTTAGTACCTTATTCTATGGAAATCTTCGAGTGGTTCACGGTCAGACTGATCTCGAGCAAACTTTTGCACATGTTCCATTGTGATTGCTAACATTTCTCTCGAGGGAACCGATAGTATGTCATCTGCAAAAGACGGATGGTCCAATTGGATGTCGGGTGTTTTTACAGTAAATTCAAAATCAACAGAGTATAACGGAGTTTCATCTAAAGCTATTACAAACAAAAGGGGGATAGAGAGTCTGCTTGATCAACAACTCATTTTAAGAAAAATTTAGTTTTCGAAATAAGGTTTACCAGCTTTGTAAACTGCACGTAGGTAGCTGCTTAAAATGACGGGAGAACCGTGGACACTGATTACTCTTACTAGAGGTTCATGGAACATGTGGTCGAGGTCCTTATGTATATCAGTGTTTTTGAATAAACAATTTCGGTGTGCTTTATGAGAACGTCGAAGCAAACTGTAGATAATGATTATTGTCTCACCCGTTCCAACTTGCTGTAGAAAGCCAACTCGCTACTGGCCGGAGGAGAATGAGAGAGCCTAGCGCTTATAATGGTGACCTGTGACCACCGAACGGTTAAAAATCGGACGGAATCCAGGTGGCGTTGGCTTGATGAACATCTTAGGTGTGAATGTTCTGCAAATAGTGTTCAGCTGTGGAGGAAGTTGTTCAGTATTAAGGCATTCCAGTGGTTTTGATCGGAAGTGAGTTAGTTCAGTGGGTGTTAGGCGGTCGGGTATTGCACAGATCCTCTCAGAGAATAGTGTACCCTGATGACTCCAATTTCAGAGATTACAGCAATGAGAGGGCGGCTGTTTTTGATCCCGGTAATACTGTGAAGCCATCTTATTGATGGTCTCCGTGTTATGGAAAGTTGCTTTTCGAAGATGTGATTGGTGGTCTTTCTCAGGTTGCAGGTGAGCTGATCGTTACTCGAGGATGTTCAGAGAGGCTCTGATTGAAATGGATTCATTTCAGATGAACTAGTGCCTCTGTAATGAGTGTAAAATAACACCTTCGTTGTCTCATGAGCTCACTGCACGATAAACTGGCTAATCGTTGATGGCCAGAACCGTGGTCGTAGGGATTCCAGGACAAAGATCGGGGAAATTGGAACCAATAGTGCAATCAGAGAAGCGATAGTCATCACCGTTCCAGTAGGCGATGGAGAGAGGTACAAGGTGCGAGCATATCCAGAACGTATAATCCGCAGGTTTTCCTTGTACGGTGGATACGCCTTGATTCCAGTCCGCGCCTCGCGATTCCTTGGGGAGAAAAGTGGACGCTGCTGATAATTGATTAACTACACTAGTCGCCATTTTGAGTGCACCAAGTTGGGGGTCCAGTAGGTCTGAGCCAGGTGAACCAGATGGACCGATGATTCAGCCGACGGCTATTCATCATGGTTAAAGTTCGGACGGCGACGTTGATATCTGGTCGGATGACCCAACCTCGTTTAGAAAGTTTTCGAGTGGCATAGGTTGATTGTTCAGTTCCATGTAGAGACCACAATTCCCCATTTGATTACCAGAAGCATTGATCAGTGGGTAATGGGTCGTGACACAGGTGTCCGGATGCAAATCAAGGCTCAACTGTATCTATCGGGTCTGTAGAGGTGGCTTAGAGTTTGGCAGATTTAGTGTTGGTTTATAGAGCGATCTGACAGAGTGATGACTTCTAAGAGGACTTGTCCAAGCATTGAGACGCGTTTGTGAGAAGTCTTCTATGTCGGTTGGCTGGAGTCAAATGAAATTATAGGGCATACATAATGTCACCTGTGAGTAACATTTGTGATTCCATTTTTTGGTAACAGGAGAATAGGGAAACTTGTGCGTGAACAGCAATAACGTCGATGCAACGAGGTCATGCTTGTTACTAACAGGGTGTTAAGCTTATTATCCTAGATCTGTATTCGGGAATTTCCAATAAATGAGGTGCATTCGTTTTTAACATCTTATGCAATTCAATTTTTTTCTTACGATCGGAGGTAGCTCTCTAGAGGCATTACAGCATAAACTCGGGAGCATAGAGTTTAATGGCTTAAAAACGTTAGCTTAAAATCCTCCAGTGTTGATCGATTAGATCCGGTAGTAGAAAGACAGAGCAAGTGGTATGTATTAATTTCCGGCTGACTATGGATAGCGTCGGAAGCACCGGAAACCGAATTATCCGTATAACGATGATAGATGACTTGTCAGATCTTCGGTCTGTTGATTGATGGTTACGTAGACCTAGACGCGCGTCGAACCCTCAATAACATTGTTGGCACGTCTGATACATTGACTGGTTTGAATTAGTGTTAACACTGGCAGCGAACAATGCTTCGTTAGTAGTTGCCGGCGAGGTTGCATCTGTGGATGTCAAGGTGGGAACCATAGAAGCATATGAATACGGTTACGCCACTAGCTGTTGATGTCCTCCCATCTGTGGCTGTATATTCACGCTTATGCTGTGATAGTGCTATTCGATTAGTATGTGGGAAGGGGCTCCGGAATGAAGTAATCAGCGGGAAGTGGGCAGAGGCTAAGGTAGATAGCCTGACAAGTATCACTAGCGATGAAAAGCAATAGAATTGATGATAAATGTGTTGTGAATAATGACTAGGTGCGAGGTTTATATACAAGAAGTGATGGTTAGATAAAGAATTTTAGCCGATAGCCAATGGATCAATTTTGAGGTTATGATATAAGAGTTGACATGAACGTGCCGATTGGCAGGAATTTTTGTTTCAAGGGGATGCGGCTAAAATAAGCGATAAGAGATAATGAAATGTCGTCAATTAATATGAGCAAAATTAATCAGATGTAAATTTTAAAGTACAAAATAACCGAAATGTATATCCCCATCTAAAAATGATCCCTGAATTCAGAAAAATTTTCACGTGAACAACATGCACAACGTGAGTGACTCATACAGTTTGGGTGCGACATAGGACGTATTGCTAAAACTTTCAACAACTCATGAAATGATTGTTATACATGTGATGTAAGTCACATGCGGACTTGTAAACACTTCCGAACAACAATGGGGAGAAACCCAGACGAATATAACTTTCATGAAAACCTGCTTCTTAAAAAATGAACAACACCAACTAAGAGCCTACCAATCAAGGATTGAGACAAAGGGAAAATGACCACCCAAAATTGTGTATACTTGAGAGAAGCCCACCTCCGTTGGCTAATGAGACCCTGTGAAGATTTTCAGTGTGTACGGATACTCTTGTTGGAGTTTGATTTAGCTTACACTGTGCTGTCCAACGATGTGATAGAACGAAAATGATTTGTTTCAACTGCATTTGTACACCGCCGTACAACAGTACATTCTGATCACACTAGATATGTTTAGAATATCGAAACAAGATTCCACATAATGGAAATCTTGACCTAAGGAATTAGATAGACAATCAGAATCAAAGATAAAATATACGGCAATCTCAATTTAAACACAATTTGTTTCTGAACACACAACGTTCTGAACAGGCGCATTTCCGGTTGCTCAGATAAAATTGGGGTGAATCTCGTTGTCTTGGTTGTGTCCTAATCGGAACACATGGTTCGCTATCCACTATGTTAGGTGTCGTCCGTCAGGCACCTGACAGTTTCGTGCTCTCAGATTTTACAGAACATGTTCTTCCATATGATTAGCTAGTTATCGACTTGATCAACTACAAGCCCCTCACAATTCATCAAGAAATACTTCATCGTTATTTCTGTAGTGTTATCTTTCTGGGAAAACTCTTTCGATATTGAGAAAATCTTTTGAGGAAAACTGTACTACGTACGCCAAACAAAACTCTTGCTATTGTACAAATATGGAAAAGGGTGACATTGAATCAACGCCGATTCCGGCGACGTTTGGAGCGGATGAAGCACTGTATCTCTCTAACTTGTCCGTGGTGCGTTAACTTCAATACTTTAATCCGGATGAAGCGGACAAAAGGAACTGCCCATGGTGGGATCTTTGAGACGATGAATTTGCCGCTTACGAGCCAGTTAACGATAACCAGTCACTTGTGCTTGGCAGGTAAAATTCCGACAACTTGGCTATGTTAGCAATCTTGAATGAGAATTGAAACGCTACAGGCTATATTGTCAGATTGAGTTGGTTACTTTTCCCATAATCCCGAACAAAAAATTTACGGAATTGCCATTTTTCAACAGGACAAGACAGTAATACACATGTCCTACACGGCAACAGCGTGATAGGCTTCCCAAGGAATTTTGGTTTTCGGTTGATCAGCTTGCAGTTCGAATTTACTCTAGTTATAAACTTTTGCAGACTACTGACTTGACATGTGTTAGATTCTCAATCTTCAACTCATTTGCTGAATAAGGAGTTGTAATGAAAAGTATGAGGCAATATAAGCTTTTCTGCTGCTTGTACAATGCCTACCCAGAACACGTCAAAACAATACCTTAACAATTTTAATTTGACTGGGAGGACCATCTACTACTGACTCATCCCAGGCGTAGGATAAACAGGCACTGTCCCTGTAATTTTGTGACCGGCGTTTTTGGTTAATGACACAAATATAGTAGATTTGTGACGGAATATTTCTAATCATTCGAATTATTAACTACCCGGCAAGAAAGTTCACCAAAATATGTTGCTTTAGGCCAGCGGTTTTCAAATTTCTTGATTTAAGATCTAAATTCTTACTGGCACTACTTCAAACACCCAATTAATAAAATCTAGCGGGAATATGGAAGAAATTTTTATTGGAAAACTGAGTATTAATAAACATTTTTCGTCTCAGTTTTGCATTATTGACCCGAATTTAGTCAGTGTGATGTTTAAGGACGTCAGGTAATTTAAAACGCCTACTTTATCTCGATACATTGCATGCTTTTGCCAAACCAATGCAACAAGCAGAACGCGTCACACTAAAGAGAAAAACACCAAACCATGCAATCAGAAAGTGTGTAGTATAGAGTGTGTGGCGAGGATTTTTAGGACAAGACAAAAAATTCGGTCTGCAACATAAAGTTAACAGATGAACGTTATGGCAGAAGGTCACCCCTTACCCACGAGTTCAGCAGTTAATTAGGACTGCTGTTTAGTTATACGGCGAGACGTAAGGTTGACACCTCGTCTTGAACTTTGGAAACATTTCATCGAACAGGCATGTGGTACACCATGACTAGGACTGTAAGTTCTAGACAGAGAAAAACCGTAATTCCTCTAGTTCGAGGATACCGAGTACAATCGACAGTACGTATTGTCATCGAGGCACTGTGCGTATAACAATCATCGTAAAGTTGGTGTTTAGTTGGGTTCATTCGAGTCAGGTGACACACAGAAAAGATCTCTGACTCACGCTTCGGCTGAGCTTCGGGGGTTCAAACCCATGGCCTAGACCATATGTTGATGAAAATATCTGAAAATTTTGACGGCCGGAGTATTCGATCATTTAAGGTGCTTGTCCTTTAGTTTACAAACATTTAAACATCAAACAGCCTGATACCTTTAGGACGGTGGTGGTTGATCGTAGAATTTAAGAAACTACGATGTACACCCCCTCCTACACGCAAAGGCAAGCTGTTCGTCTGACCTGAGTTCGGAGTGGCTGCTTTTTGGGGCTTGTAATTGTTGATCTGAAGACAGATTAAACACTTTATGTTGCTGTTGAACTCCAACCTGGTTTGCAATCCAAAAGCTGAGTTCACAGGATAACCGAACATCTAAGCCGTTAATTCGAGCCGAGAACCCCATCGCAGTTCTCAACAGTCATCAACGATTCTCATGATTTATTCACGGGCTGTATATCGTACATACTTAGAGATCCTTCGGCTCGATTGTCCTAATTCATCAAACTTATCCCCATGCTCAACAGGTCAGTCTTACAAATCGTATTTATCTAACACAAAGCCGCCGTTTAAAAAGAGTACAAAACCCATTATTGGTGAAATAATGCGTTGTGTACTTTAAAAACGTACAAATAATAGATTTATTTCAAATTTCTCCAGGAGAAAACTGCTGAGGTGTATTTTTAAAATTAAACGATTCCTCTGCCCACTGCCAAACATTGTCTTTATGAGGATTTGAGTAGCATTCTTTTCTGCACATCCATAGCAGAATGTTTGGACCCAAACGTGATGCGTCCCCATTCACTTGTGTCCATATGTGTGTGAACATTCGGAGTCGTTGTCGTTATTTATGATATGGGCAGTGTATGAGCAATCACTCGACGTATAAGACCATCTACACAATCGCATTTACCCAGCCAGTTACATTACTATTTATCGTATCTGCAAACTGTCCTCAACACAATACACATTTATAACCAGTGTAATCAATAATGTATTAACTGTATTCACCAAAATAGTATTTTCGAACGTATGAAACAAGAGAACAGAATTAAGTGAAAATCCTTGTACAGAAAATTTTCGGCTACCACGTTGTGCGGATAGTGGTGCGTAGGTCTACACATAAATAAACGAATACACTTAAAGACTGGGCTATTAAACCGAACAAGAATACCAAACAGTTAATTGACCAGGTCTGTTAACGCTTGAATTGAATCCAACTGAAATCCCATTAGGACAGTTCTGCTAGGTCAGCTTAACAACCTCCTCGCTTCTGAGTCGCACTGATTCGTGTTCATGAACGATCTTCCATCACAACTCTTAACTGACTGCTGTTTTTCAACTCATTGATTGATGATTCATTGTCCGTGGAACTTTACGACTATAAAAGTAGGATATTTGGTGGATGTCCATAAAATAACTATTCGCCTAAGGTGTTTTGTAATTTACTTCTGAAGGGTGTTCAGGTCATCCGACAATTTCGTTAAAGACTCACCAATTGTATGTTTATTTCCAATGGATGATCTAAGCATCATTCGTAATAGAATGCGTCTTAGCCCTTGGATATGATAATTCAGTCGTACCTAACGTGAGACCCGGAACACAGTATTTGGTAAGCTAACCTTAGACGCAAGATACTGTTGAGTCGTCTCTTCGTCTTGACACAAATGCCTGGCAAGATACGTTCTGTCAGAGGCAGAATTCCAGCCTAATGGTGTAACCTGAAGTGCGTCACGTGACAAGTAGACTGGGGCATAAATATAGGACTATCTGATTTTTAACATATTTCCGCACTCGTGCATAAATAACAAACTTTTGGACGGTGAATTTAGTAAGCAATGACTCATACCAGGTTGATCGACAGAACAGCCGCATCTAAAGCACGAATCTTAAAAATGGTTGAAGCCAATGAATTAAAAATCCACCCCGGATGTAGCGTAGATGCTAGAGTTTAAGGAGATAAGTGGCAACCTCTTTTGTCAAGTAATTCAACGCAGAGCTCATTTAGTGCACCATCCTTACTTT
>QNGE01005252.1:17332-46802 GCA_008508345.1 Paragonimus westermani | reverse complement strand
CATTGATTCAATTGGTAACGTATTAAATCCAGTTATTACAAGCGCATTCTTGTTCGCCGTTTCGAAGGTAGATTTTCTTCGTCTTTGAATATTGAGTAGCATTTACCGGATCAACAGATTACGTGCAACTCGGTATGAACTTGAATCGCTAGCGAACGATCCAATAATTAATTTTACCTCACCAAGTATCCGCCATGTTGAAGGTCATCTCCACTGCGGCTGTTCATCAGTGACATTAAAACTTGGCTTCTCCTGCTTAATAGCGCTGACGTGAGCGCCCTACGGGCTGATATTAATGCACTGTGCAAATGATCTGAATCAAACTCTATCACATTCAGGACCAGTAGGTGCAGGGTTATGCATATTGGACGAAAGCACAGCTACTCTCACTCCCTCGACAAAGTATCGCTCCGACTAATGGACGGAGGGAAAGACCCTGGCTTTGCTGTGACACAAAACCGCTTCAGTTTTCGGAAAACTTGGACAAGCGCCCAAAAAGCTAATAGCGATCTGTCCCTTCTGAAGCGTATCTTTAAAGAATTTGAGCGATCATGCTTCAACAATCTCCACGGCAGCTTGATTTGTCCTCGCGTCAAGCAGGAGACCCTTGTTTGAACTCCTCACATAGGGAAACATAAAATTACTTCGGAAACTGTTCAGGGGCTGAGTGGAAAACCCTATATTGAGTACCTTCACGAACTAACTCTCTTCTCCCTGGAATACCACAGACGGGGGTGACCTAATATTGGTGTTCATGGTTTGAGGACCTCCAACCATCCTTGAAGATCCCTGCCCACTTTTGCGGATATTAGCTGATTCGTGGGGCATTCTTTAAAAGTAAGATGCCATTACAGCAGACTTGAGCCAAAACACGGATTCTTCTCGGTCCGGATTTACAAAGCCCGAAATTCTCTGCCGGAACATATCGTGGGTGTCGAGACAGTCACTGAGCTCAAAATTCATTTGGATCGCTACTCTACCGCTTCATCCGTGCCCTAACAAACTCCCCTGCGCACAGCCCCGTGTGTATGCTCCTCTCACTAATAGCTCAAAACGAAGTATGAATATTCACTCAGTTACGAAATTACGTGCATGCTAACAGTGGGCAGACAATCATTTATCCTCCATTTTAGCCCTCCGATACAATCAAAAAAGTTGCAAAGTGTAACTCTCCTGTTGGTACAGAGATTCCCCGCCCGGTGAAACAAAACCATCGGAAGTCATCACTTTCTATTCCCACCTATCATCCATCAAACCCACCGAATATGATTATATATTACTGGTGATATTGGTCAGTGAACTTAGTGAATGGCAGCCTCTTCCAGCTTCGTGTGGCAGATTCAACTTTGTCGGTACCGTCGGACAATGGATGCTCAATCCCATCGGAAGACCGAAAGTACCTACGCAACTGTTTACCTAATCATGTTTTTTAAACCACGGGGTTTTTTCCAATTTTTGGCATGCTCTAGTTCGGAAAATCATTGAATTTTATTGGAAGAAATCTTTTTGTTTCACTATTTCGAATGAGTAAGGAAGAAATGTGTACAGGTTCGATCTTATAACTGTGTTGTATCTGTATTAGAACCCCATCCGCTACATGCCTTACGGACAATAACAACGGTAGTGAGAACAATTGACTCGGCAGAAGCGCAAAGTGTGTTGTCCGTCTGCAAGCATTCGTGTCATTTTAAAGTGCATGGACGGGTGAGCCGTTGGTCGTTGAAGCCGCGACCAATCAGAACACACTTCGAACCTTGGCACGATTTTGGGGCACACAGG
The DNA here is from genome assembly GCA_008508345.1 of Paragonimus westermani. NCBI lineage: Eukaryota > Metazoa > Platyhelminthes > Trematoda > Plagiorchiida > Troglotrematidae > Paragonimus > Paragonimus westermani. The sequence goes on along the minus strand of QNGE01005252.1, from coordinate 45,023 downwards.
CGACCTTGACGCGTATACAGCACACACTTAAGAAAAAAATTAACAAAGTCGTGGAACTACGTTGAATCGTAAACTTAATGCATGAATATAGTGGAACATAAAGTCATAGAAGCAGAGAAGTATCCTTATCGAGAGAGCTGGGTCTAATTAAACAGCGATTGATTTTCCTTTCAACCGCATAACCGCCGTTGGATTTTGAGTACTGAGCTTTTTATAAGGTTGCAGACGTAACGTACTGTACTAAACGATTTCTATATTGGTATTATGAGCCGAAATTGAGCAATTCGGTGGTATTTTCTTGGTCAAATTCGGCATGAACAGCCATTCATTGTTGCCACAGTCCTAAATATTCCCATTTAAGCGTGGCACAATTTGCCAAAACACTGCTCAGATACCTAATTGCTCCAGCTATTCGTCTTGCCTTACGATTGGGGCCAAATGGCACCCCACGCCTCAGCGAAGAAGTTGACCTAGAAAGAAAACTCACAAAATAGGACAGGAATGATCTATTTTGAGTTTGTGGAGAAAGGTGCATACTATCTCTGGTTTTCTTCAGTGGAGAAAATGGCCGTTGCTTCTAATGAGCTTGTGCTGTCGTTCCGGATCAATGAACCCGTTTATCAAATAGTTTTCACTATCTCGCTTAGCAAATATGATATCCGGAAGATAACTGTGTGAGCATTCTTGAAGGTACTAACTTTGTTCACTTATATCAAAAGGGTAATCGCTCTGATTGACACTGATTCGCGCTTTCTTGCGCTGGTGTGTAAGCTGCACATTCTCCGCATACCGGTTTAAGTCTACATCCAGCTAGCATGCGAAAGCAATGATGCTGCTGAAAGAGGCCACTGCCGTGCTACTACCGCAGCCATGTAGTTGAGCAGGTATATGGTAGATGGCTTTATGGTAACGGCTGAAGTTGGATGTAGTGAGAGGCAGAGGCTGTGAGCCCACTAACTTTCGAATGTGCATGTTGCGTCCTGCCAGCCACCGATCATGAATGCAGAGGCAGAACTCGTAAGTGGAGATAAAAACTACTGAAGCCTTACTGTAGTTGTGGAAATGTTCTGGAAACAATGACAGAGTGTGAATGCAAGTAATGCATACTGAAAGGAAAAAATGACATCCACAGGTGCCCCGCATGCTACGCACGGCGACAATATCGCCATCATGTTGCACACAAATCTGTAATGTTCGGGGTGATTACCGTAGAACCGCTTATTTTGCATTCAGCCACGCTTTTGAAATGGAGTTGTGGGATTCGTCCGTTCAAATGTTTCCAAGGAAGATAAGCGGCAGACGTTATTATCCGGTAAACAACGTTCCTGACGTACAAATCAAGATCAGCAACTTCACAGCATTCGCATCCGTATGTCGTTTTCACCTTAAACTCCCGCATCGGCCACTCGCTATGGACGCATATCTTTTGGATTACAGTGGTTAGGTAGTCTTTTGGGGGCGTTCACTTCTTTCACCGCCCGTTGGCATTTTCCAGCCTATCATTCGTGCGACTGCCGAGGTGGACAACGTCGCTTCGCATTTGAATGGCTTATTCAGGCCGGATGTAAAGCCGACGCCACAACAAATAATTAATAAACTTTTTGCCTGTTCGACCGATTATATCCAAGTCACGCTTAAAACTACGTTATACAATGCAAGAGTGTAACTCACCCGTGCTGACTGCTTGTCGTAGCCATTCGGTTAAAGAGGTACCGGCTACGAAAAGGATTCGTCTGCTTCTAACGTGACAAACAAGTTTCACATACTTACATGCTTTCTAACGGCGTCACGCACAAGGAAATAACACGATATAATGTGGGAGTCAAACATCAGACGGGCTGCCCTCATTTGCGCAACCATTCTTTCCATCACAAAAGTCATTACCGCTATGCGCCAATCCATCATTTCTGGGAAATTTCAAACAGGCCACATAGTGAAGCATACTTCTCACTACATACGTACATGCACATCGAGGATCGGCCGTGTCCCATGCCATCCGTAACTAGAAAGTGATAGGATTTCCAATTTTACAAGTATCAGGAAAAGTTTCATCGCATACTTGTGCCTGGTTGTTCCGTGGATGGCACCCACATTCACAATATGCGGAACTCATTTGAATGTCTATACTCGCGTTTGCTGTACAAGGCAGGTATGAGTCTACTTGTCGCCTTCACTCGGTATAGCACGCACCTCATCTATTGCACTGATCGTTTACAGCACGTCTTGAAGATTGTCTAACGTTCACTCACAAATCTTACGCAACAAACTCGTTCGACATAACGGACTTCACTTTGCGTCGAATGTTTCGAATGTCATTGGTTGTGATGAACTTCCCATAAACATTATCTACGGACTGCTTAATATCAGCAGTTAGTATACTGGCTCCGTGACTGGTTCACTACATTGACAATTTGCTTGCGATTCGCATGGTGGGACCCCTATACCAGATAATTAATGGGTGATTGCGCTCTAACTCGAAAAGCGCACAACCAGAGGACATTTCATGCGCCCACATGAAATAGTGTCCTACAACGTGTGCAACAAGGACATACTTGTTAAAACTAACAAGAGTCACCCCTTCACACACGTCGCATATCTCTGCGTACACAAATACGACTGTTGTAATTCGCACGGCGATAATAAATCCAGATGTTTCTGGGAACCATGCCAACTTACAATATCATACTTCGAAACTGATTTCGGCCCGTCACACGAACGCAAATAACACCGATATCCTCCATGTACCTCTGCAGGCACTCCTAGAACTATGAGGAAGTGTGAAACCTACGATTTTCAAATATCGATTTGAAAGCTGCAATATATTCCATGTCCTAAAAATATACAATATTAGGGGTTCCATGTGTTAACACAAACGTTGTCACAGGCATGCGACCACAACATCAGCCATACTGTATCAGGCAGACCATACGTTCTGGCTTCTTTTACCCGATACATTCGTAAACTCACTTTGTGCAACGTGAAGACACCCGGGTGGCAGCTTTCCTCGAAAGCAAGAGTTCCAACGATAGTCCTGTGAAAGGAGATAACAGAAACAAGTGCAAGCCAGAGGCCCAGTAGGATGTGCACACGATTTACAGAAACGAAAATGAAGACCCGACAGCAAGCTGCGTTACAATACCGAATTTCGAACACAACATAAGGTAGGGTCTGTAACATGCAGGCCAACCGACTCTACTTTGAATGCCCGTGACTTCGCGGACCAACCTTCGGGCAACGTGGACGCACCAGGGGACAACGCTCTTCCGAATTAGGGGTTCGTACAACAGTTCTGAAAACAGAAACAATACGAACAAACATGAGCCAAAGGCCCAGTAAGCCATGCACACGACTTACACAAACGAAAGCTGAAACGGCACCGAGAACACAGCAGCACGCCTCGTTACACAACCCAAATTCAATTCGTGCGCGCTCGCTGGTCTCGGTTGCGCGTTACAGGTCGTTTGCAATCATCGGCCATTTAAAACAAACAAATGTGCGTTAACAACTCAGATTTGGGCAAATGCACTTGTTGCACCAGGTACTGAGGCAAGAAAGCGAAGTATGCGATGAAACAATTTTTTCTCTCGATAGCTATACAGAACTCGGTCTACGACTAGCATTCTTGATAATGGGTGCTGGGATTGTGGTGCTTGAAGTTTTCGGGCATTCACTTACTCTTTTTTGGGCTTTCGTGTGTTTTATATGGCTAATTTATGCTTGGGAAACGTATCTGGACTACAGACAACGCAGGACTATTCAGAACACATCGTCCCCACCGGTTGAGCTTTCTGATTTGATTACCAACGAAGAGTTTCTGAAGTCCAAAGCCTACGCTCTAGATAAAAGCTTGTTCTCCTTTGTCCATGACGCATACGATACGGCAGTTGCCACAGTTGTTCTTTGCTACTACGTCGTCCCATGGCTTTGGAATAAAGTGATGGTGGACATCGTACTGATAAACAATTCAATCAAATCTGCTTCCGGTGTCGACCTTGGCTGGAACTCAGATAGCGAAATCATCTGTTCTTTGCTGTTTTTGCTTTACGTCAGCATTTTCAAATTTTTTGAATCAATGCCTTGGAGTTTGTATTACAATTTTGTGATCGAAGCCCGACATGGTTTCAACAACCAGACATTAGCATTTTTCGTTAAGGATCGTATTAAGGCATTTGTTATATCGACGATTATAGGCTTTCCGATTGCAGCGATATTGATCTGGATAATCAAAGTCGGCGGACGACACTTCTACGTTTTTGCCTATCTCTTTGCCCTCGCCGTTACCGTGTTTATGATGTTCGTCTACCCGGAGTATATTGCGCCGTTGTTTGACCGTTACGAACGGTTACCGGACGGTGATCTTCGTCAAAAGATTGAGGCGCTGGCTGCACGTATTGATTTTCCGCTGAAAAAACTTCTGGTTGTCGAGGGTTCCAAGCGTTCTGCTCACAGCAACGCTTACTTCTATGGTTTCGGAAAAAATAAGCGCATTGTTTTGTTCGACACATTGATTAGGGACTTCAAGTTTCCGGGGAAAGATGGTAATACCCCAGAGAATGTTTGCACTCCAAATGACAAGGCCGCTTCTCGTGGCTGCGCTGTTGATGAAGAAATTGTAGCCGTGTTAGGACATGAGCTAGGCCATTGGAAACGTGGTCACACCATCATCAATTTACTTATAGGTCAAGCCAACCTTCTCTTGATGTTTGTCGTTTTCAGTTCACTTATGAATATCGACAGTATATTCGCTTCCTTTGGCTTCACTTCCACGGTTCCAATTCTTTTGCGATTGATTGTAATATTTCAGTTCATTTTTTCGCCCTATAACACAGTCCTCGCTTTTCTAATGACCGTTCTCTCTCGTCGCCTGGAGTTTCAAGCAGATGAATTCGCAGTCAATCTTGGGTACGGCAAATTCCTGAAAGCTGCACTTCTCGTTTTGCACAAGGACAATTTGTCATTTCCTGTTTCTGACTGGCTGTACTCTATGTGTAACTATTCTCATCCTCCCATCTTGGAGCGTCTTGCAGCTATTGATTCTTTGTTGTGTAAAACGCAGTGAATTCGGTTATTTACTTATGATTGTCATGTTCTATTGGTTTCATAACATCTGTTTCATTGTAGAGCTGTCATTTGTCGCACTATACTGACCGGTTTCCCGTAGCCGTTTGTTTTCTGCTTGATCCTGGTCGTCCTGAACTCCCAGCTTTCTGTTGACTCGATTGTTTAGATTGCCCATTCGCGAGTCTGGTCGGTTATTTTTGTTTCGGTGACTTGCGTCGTTTTCCATTCTTCATACCCGACATTTTCCACAGAGAGGCCATGTGTTCCCACTCCGCTCGCAAGATTTGTCCAGTTATGGAGGGCTGGAAAGATTTTTTATTCCCGGTTAAGGGCTTCTAATCCCAGAAAAAGTATGGGCATTTTAGTTTACAGCTCGTATGGGATTTAAACCCTGCCACTCATTTCCAGATATTGATGCGGTTCAGTGTTGCCGATACTGGAGTTAAGCAGCTGCGCAAACTGATGCGAACGTTACGAGCGTTGACATTCAAAGCCAAACCGTTTTGCGATCACGTTTCACGGATTTACCACGACTGAAATGGCTACGTCAAATGCTCCTAGTCGGATCATGATCACGCAACTTATTCACTAAGGGGTCCGGTTACCAAATTAGTTCGTACACCCTTCGGATAAAGTCCGGCCACTCAAGAGATCCGCCATAGCCTTCCTACCCGTTGGGGCCAGTAACCATCTTGCTGGTTCGTTCACTCTCTTTGGGATTCGTCCATGGTTGCCAGTGTCAGAACATATCCGGACGGCGTGCTGTCCGTGAGTCCACATGTTTCTGTTTGAGCATTTCGAACCTTCCTCTGGCTTAATAACGCACGCCATCTCGTAAGACCGTCAGAGAGCATATGCGATGTTTCATAAGAGACGCGGATGCCAACCGCAAATGTACCTTGCAGTTGGCTCTCACATGGAAGGCCGTTCTCTAGTCGGTAGCCTGGGAACGTACTTGGTATCCTTGAGTTAGTCAACCCATTTGCCCGGTTACAGTGGTTGGAGGTGCATGCAAGGTTATGAACCTCAAGGGACTATTGTTAAGTGCCGCTACTGTCTGTTGTTTGAAAGAGAGAGGGACTGAAGCAAGTGGAAAACTATTGTTGGAAAAGATCATATCGTGTATGCATGTGTGGTAATGCTCTACTTTTTTGCAGCGTTCATGCGCAAAGTTTCAATGTTGACTTAATCCGCATCCGTCAGGCATGAAAAAATACAAGTATGAAACCTTCGTTTAATTCCGGCAGAACTATAAGCATCAGTTAACTTCATTCAAGACCGTTGTAGGCTATAGAGTGTTATAACAACTCGGTGACGTGTTTACCTAAATTTGTATGATGGTAACGCGTTTTATGTAGGCTGGCGATTGGGAATTTGATTAACTTCATCCTCTTGAGGATCGATGTAAGGTAACTTCTTATTCCGGAAAATGTTACCAGTCCTAGTCTAATTTCACTCTATCGCCGCTTCGCAGTATCTGTCTTCGAACCACAAACCCTGCTTATTCCATCCCTCCTCCAATTATACCTCGAACCTCATACAACCATAGAGTTTCACAATGCCACCAAACCCAATACTGCCTTAGTCATCACGCTGCACCAGACGGGTGCATTTGCGAGAACGCTGTTGTCATCCCCTCCCTTACTTTTCTTTTCCATTTCGCTGTTAGAACTCTAACTCCAACTTTCAGTAGCTGCGGATTCCGGCGCATCAATGAAGGTTGGAGAACTTTCGGTGCCATTCAAAAGCTTGTTATAGCTTCGAGGACGTTCGCTGCGTGCCGCACTGATCAGAATTAAACAGCACTGTTATATTCACTGCGCCCTCAAGCGAGGCAAGCCTCTCCGTGTTAAATGAGTCGGATTGCTGAGTCATTGGCCTCGTGTATGGTTCTGCAAGACTATTATGCCCTGTTGTCTCACAGGTCAAACTTTCGAGTCCTTGTCATTTCAGCTTTGATCTGGGGGTACAGCGGCTGGAGATGCCATTAGTCCAGACAACGGTCCACGAAGCTTCAGAGCAGTAAATGGGTACTATTGTATAACAAAAAATACCGAAGGGAAAACAACCAAGGCCGCTTGAGTTTCAGGAAAAAGAAGAGTCAGGTTTGTCGATACGCGCTTGCTGCTGTAACACAGTGTCATATCAGAGTGTTTCCAACCAGCGGTATGAACGACCACTAACTTCCCAAACAGGTAAATAGCAGTTACCAACTTTGCTCAACGGAGCGGTCAAGGTTTTCACAGTCAATGATCACGTCGTCGGTTGACCGTCTTGCGGTTCCTTCCAGCCGTCAGCAGCCACATTGAACGATAGGCGGCGCGGCGTACTCTCCGTGGACATACGGAATACATGACCCAACCAACAAAGACTGTGCAGTTTCACCACCTCGTTTACTGGCCGCGAACTTGTGCATTTCCCAAACACGCTCCGATGAACTGTCACGTCGCTCATAAAGTTAGTCCTTGTTGTTACAAGTTAACTTGCGGAGATAAGGGTATTCAAATGCCGAGAGTCTGAGTACTTCGGCACGAATACGCTAGTTCTGTTTAGTAGAAAAAACTGAACGTACGCACGCATTGCCAAACCCTACCTAGTTAAAAGATGGACTTCTTCGTAATGCCACAAATGACGGAAGGTAGCGAATTCATTGTGTGCTTTTACTATAATCGCGAACACCTTGTCAACAACACTACAAGCCGAAGAGGTGACTCTAATAAGGGAGATGAGACGATCGACAGTCTTCAGCGATCTGCCGGCAATAACAAAGACGGGATCAGTGACCAGTCTTGTAACAAACCTTTACACTCTGAAGACGTGAGGTGCGTGTCATATCACAATGAACTCCGCCTGGATCGCATGTTCTCTGCTGAAACCGCAATGTCTTTCACATACTTGATATCAGTCACCTTACCATCTGATAGTAGCTTCACTCCGAGATCCTCGGAACCTCTAAGTGCTCATTCCAGGATATCGCTCATCACAAGCTAGAACAGGAAAGGGGATATCAGACACCTCTGCCGAACGCCACGACGTGAAGGACGCACGCGGCAGATGCCCATAAACGCGCATTGTTCGTTGGACGTGAGCATACGATTTTAACAAACTGACACTTCGCTGGGACTCCCCTGTGATGGAGTCCGTCCTGGAGTGTGTGTGGCAACCGAGTTAAAAGCATTCTTTAGGTCCCAAATACCGTAACTATTGGCTGGGAAAAGGGGCGTCGATGCTTCAGTGTTTGTTGCAAAATATGATCGATGCACCCACAATCAAGTTGAAAACCTGTATGTTATTCCCTTACTTAGTTCTCTTTGTTTCAGAAGCCGACGTCTTGTGAAACCCATGAACGCCGTGGGTGCGATAGTGACGACGCTAATGCTGTGGTTATCACATGATTTCATGGGACGTTCTTTGAAAGTGGGATTGACTGTTGAGAAAGCCTGAGACCTTTTCAGACAGGCAGTGACCTCCCATTACCATCTTTGAAAATTTCTGCAGAAAGAAAGCCGGAAATGAGGCTTTATTACGTTTCAGTATTCTAAGCCCCAGAGCCACTTCGGTTTTCACCCAGAGTGTTATAACTGACCACACAACCTCCACCATCCACAGCTAAATGAACTGGCTTAGGCCAATCGAACTGCTCTTCAAAGTATTCGGCCCATCTGTCAAGTCGCGACAAGCTGTAAATTCGTGAGGCTCTCTTCCGAACAATTTCAATAACGCTGTCGACAGCCACGGCAACTACGCACCAAGAAAGACAGCACCCGGTTGTTTTGTTAGAAATGCATTCCCCATGCATGTGACTAGCTCGGAAAAGTAAGCTTGATGGTCCTTACACAACCTCTCCATAAGGTTGCGCTTCAGTTCGCGGTGGTCTTCGTCGTAATTGGCATCGGAGAATTAGTCGACGTCTGTTCATAATTTCTGCTAAGTCGACGAGTATCCATCTCTTTCGTGCTTGCAGCGTTCTTTTGAAATAGATCCCACAACAAATTCACGTTTTTGTTGATATTTTTACCCAGCGTTCCTTTTGGTCGCTCTACTGTTGCGACCCAGGCCATTTAAATGTCAGTGCTGTTCGATAGGCGTTTTGTATACCCTCGTCGTTCGATCTTTGTCGTTGTGCGCAGATCTCTGGATGAACGATAAAACAAAGCTGGGCATCACCGGTAGCTGACAGCAGTATAATCAATCTGCGTCTACGATTGAGTTGCACAGGGTGGTGTTTACGTGTCACGGTGCTGTTGTTTGCACTGAAATACGCTACTCAGTATACGGTCGTTGAGACCATCGTTGTTTACCGGTTGTCTAGGCTTTGAGAGAGGGTAGTTAGCAGCAGAGAAGGAGTGAAAATGTATGGACTGATCTACAAGAGCAACGGTAATTTCTTGTACTTTCCGATCGTTTATGCTACGGGAGGGAGTTGACTTAAGGGACCCCACCCCGAGTCTTTGACCCAAGGTTCTGACCCGCTAAACAACGAGATGTAGGTTTTTTTGAGAGACTCCACCCAGAGCCTCTGGTTCAACGAGGCAACAGGACAATCATGCAGTACCATACCCGAAGCCAGTGACTCAGCAATCCGACTCATTTAACACGGAGAGGCTTGCCTCGCTTGAGGGCGCAGTGAATATAACAGTGCTTTTTAATTCAGATCAGTGCGGCACGCAGCGAACGTTCTCAAAGCTATAACAAGCTTTTGAATGGCACCGAAAGTTTTCCAACCGTCTTCGTTAAAACGTTGGCGGTCACGGTCAACCGTTGGATAATCGGAGTGTCCTTTGTTTGATGGCACGTAATCCTCTTATTCAGAAGACGGCAGTGCCGCAACTACGAATATACTCCTGTTGTGTGCCCACAGGTTTCTACCTCACTATCTTACGCGGCCGGTGGTGTGGCGTACAATCCTGAGTGTAGCCTGGCGGCTGACGTGACTGTACCTGTAAGGACTGAAGTCCCAGTCCTCCGGATCGATGCAACGCACATTTCGGACTACCGCATCGTGGTAACAGAATGGGTCAGGTTTGAGTCAGAGTCTAGAGGTGTGATCTCTCCGTCATGTTCTCTTGTTACACTTGCATTATTTGTTACTTTCTTACTCTGTGAACCATTGTCAACACCAACGGCGCCGCTAACCATAGTTCCCACGGGTACGGTTCCAAAGATGATGACGGTAAACATGACGCTGCTCCAGAATCTGGCGAAATATAGAAGTTTTGTCAGTATGTCTTCGTGCAGCCGAAACCTTGCCTATTCTTCCGTGTTGCCTGCTTCTCGAACTGCAATTAGTTGACGATGTCAGAACCCTAGTTCTGATTTCGCTTAGGTTGGTTCCCTATGATTTTCACAAGAGGCCATGACCCCTTTCATGAATATAAGAACGCAATTCCAGCACAAAGGAATGATTTCCGTTCGCCACACAAGTTGAAACAACTGAGCCAAAGCCCTTACTAGTGTCTGTCCACCTTCCTTGAAACGTGCCAGCACAAGGTCATCCATGTTTCGTCCGAAAGCCAAATGCAATAGTGGGCCTTAGTTGTGGTGGGTGATTCGAAATCTGCCGACCAAGGCACTACATCACAGTTTCGCGTATATGGGGCAACTGTGAGGGTTGTATTAATTTACGGTTGCTAAACTTGATTACTCAGGGTAGAAGACATGAAACGTCTTCAGATATTTGACCATCGATGTCTGCTTCCGATCGTTCGCGTCAGATGGCACCAGCGAGTAAGTGACGAGGAGGTTAGGAAGTGTGTGTTCAGTGGCAGTTACTAGGCGGCCTCTTTTGTTCGATCCTTACGCTTACACAAACTCTGATAGCTAAGCCATGTAATAAGAGTACCAACTAACTGTCTGCCTCACCGAGTACTGTTTGCCGACTGGCTTCAAGCGTGACGTGAACAGATGATGGCTTGGTGTAGGGGAATGAAGTCGCTCACCAAGGGGTTGGCCACTGTAAGCCGAGTTCGCATTCAGGACTAGGGACTGTGTGACTCCAAGTGAGTGACTGGAGACGTTAGGTGAAATGGCTGCTAGCCGGGTTCAGTGGCGTGAATTTTGTTGTTTGGCTGATTTTTCTGTGGGGTAAGTGCATTTACTAACACGGAACAGTGAAAGTTGTAATCAGGTTGTTCTGCTTATGACACTTTACTTTCTTTCACAGCTCGGTTTTTTGTTTGTAAGGTGTAGGTACCTTGATGTTGAATGTTTGGCTGTGGATGTGGCTATTTTTGGTAGTAAGTTCTCGTCCCTCCTCTTCTTATACAGGGTTTGCTTTTTGTTCATGATTGTGTGACAGTTAAGCCTCAGTGAGAACCACCGATGTATTGCTATCTATGGTGATAGTGACAGTGATAATGGTAATTTTCAATGGATAAGGACATTCGTAGAATGTCTTCAAACTTAGCCCACATTCTACAAGAATGTCAAAATCGTCGCAGGTACAGCAGAAAACATTGTTTCATTGTTTTCAAGCTAACCATCACTCACAGCCTCCGTATTCAGATAAACTTTCCAGCCAGCCTCTTTCGAAAAGAGGCACTAGACTCGAGTTTCGCTCTCGTGAGAGCTCGTCAGCAGTGCATATCCTTGCTACGGCCGCGATTTGAACTCCAACCATTCCAATCATGAGGCAACCGTGTTAACCAGTGCGCCATTGACCTCACATTAGGCACGACCGAATTATCAAATCTGGATGCTCAACCACTCTCACATGTGAGCACTGATCAGGTTGCCCGATCGTCTCGAGAGGAGACAGTAATTGTCCTGTTAACTTCAATCGATAACTTCGCGATTAGGACTTCCAAGACAGGTCGATATCACCGATCTCATTAAACCTGCTAGGCCGACTATTCATCAGTAATGTAAAATATCGTCTAGCAGGTTTAATCAGATCGGTGATCTTGACCTTTTCTAACAAGTGGGGACCTATGGGACTGTAGTAGATTGAGTGTGCTCGTCACTGGCGATGTTTGACACTGTTTCTCGCCATCCACTTGCTCTCAAAGGTGACGTCCTTGAGACAGTACGGGGAGACGCATGTTCCGATGATGTCAAGTTTCTTCAAACTGTTCACTCTTTTGTTCTGTATTGTACCGGTGACATCACCTTAAGCAGATTGATCTTTTGGTCAATGTGGGGTATGCTTTTCTCTCTGGGAGTGCTAAATACTAGTTCAAGATTCATAGGAACTCGTATCGATCAGTGCGTCAGTCAGATGACGACCTGGTAAGAAGGCATGAAACATTTGGCACTGAAGTTAACTTCCGTAGTCTCTTCTGTGAGAGTGCCGTCGTTCTAATCGTTTATGGTTTGAGGCGTTGTTACAGGTTCGTAATCTGGTGAGTTTCACAACCTGAATGTACTAACCCGTTTCCCGTCTACTTGTTCCACGTCACGTGACGGTCTCCTTACAAGAGGCGTTCTGAGTCTGCATAGTAAGTGTTTATGTTCAGCGTGTCCATTCTGTGAAGCTCCGGATTTGAAACCTCTTGTGGCGTATTGGACATCTTGGATGTCCCCCTCTAACGAGTACTTGGAGAGCCTGACCGTTTTCAACCTCGGAATGTAGCCGGACGAGGAACATAATCTTGAACTTCGGCATTATTTATGTCCAGCTTGTTGACATTTTTGATAATTCCCATCTCATTTGGGAGACGTCCCTAAAACACTGATTATCTTAGATGAACGTTAGGGTTTTTGAGTCAATACGCTTCTTGCGTGCTACAAATTTTGGTTGGTAAGCTGAGCATTAGGGTGCTGTTGTCTGATTTATGAGTGAACCAACATGAAGGTTCTGCGACACGACGACTGAGCAGGTGGAAGGTCCGTAAAGAAAGCTTCATTCCTCTTGCATCTGAACGGTTAGCTGGAAGGCTAACAGTTAATACGTTCCACAGAATGGAACAATTTAATATCAACAACGACGTCGCAACAGTACAGACCGTCGTAAACTTACCGTCATTTTATATTTCCTCGGTGGGAAATGATGCAGTGTGAGAAGAGGACAACTGCCACAATCCCCTGTCCCTCGGAATATAAGATCTCGTTCTTCATTTTGGTTCGAACATGAATGGCTTATCTCGTTTAGCTATACTGTGTTCAGTAGAATCACCGACTTGACGCTAGGAGGGTTATTGATTAGGAATGTTTGTTTTGTCTGCGTGGACTGCATCGACCGAATCCCGTTCGTTATGGTCGATCACTGGCACGGTGAAGTTTGATGAATCCGAAATCCTTTTGGCGCCGCTGTGATCCAGAAATTGATAGCCATTTTCACCCGCTGGCGCCGGCTACCTAAATGACACACTCTCTTCCATTCCACCGGGAATTCGAACACGAGCGTACATTGGTTACACTCCCTAGTTTCCACTTTGTCCGCCAGAAGGTCGTTTTTTATGACCCACGTTTTTTCACAAGTGTACCTTACCTGAATACAAAATCATGGCATATTTGAAGCCGGAACACATCCGTTCATTTGGTGCAACGTTCGTTGTAGTACATAAAGGGGGTAGGATCGGATGCAAAGTATCAAAGAGGACTGTATCTCAATGGTTAAGAGACTTCTTGGACTGTCTTTTCTATGGAAGCAGATAGGGGCTCAAGACGACGTTGTATTAAAAGCCGCAGACGTACTTATTCTACTCACCCGAAACAAGTGTATGGCGGCGTTGCTAACTCAATGTTCCATTGGGTGTTGCATCTGTGCACTGATGAGGTTGAAAAGAGCACAGGAAGATCGGTTACGTTAGTAAGCAGAGGTTACCCCAACCAGCTTCTTAAAAGACGATTAAGACGGGTACTCAGCCTATTATCAAAGGTACCAAGAGAATAGAAAGGCGGTGCTGTTATACCATTTAAGAGAGGGAAGTCAGAGGTTTTGATGCATCCTAAGGGTCTCTTGTTGATTGAGATTGGTCGCGCGTTAGACACAGGTCATGAGGTTGGTCTGAGAAATGTTGAACAATCAGACGACAGTTTACAACTACGTAGAAGTGCTTAATTGCAGAGCCATCGAAATTGCGAATGCCAAATGCGCCGTAAATAGGGGTGAGGGGGCTGTATCCTCTGACGTATGGCAGTCGGTCTTGGACCGACCAAACTGACTCGCATGGATGGCTGGATGACACGACCAAGATTATGATTTCCCTATCTGCTTCAAAAACGATTGACGTTTCGACCGACCTGTCTGACAGACCATGCCGATTTCATTCCTGTCTAGCTGTTCACATGCTCATGATCTGCTGCAATTAGCTATTCGAATCTAGTACTGACCCCTACCTGTGTACACTTGATCCACAACCTGTAATCCTCTGTGTCGTTCGGTTGCTCACGTCTAGCCTGCCTTGAATACCACCAAATTAGTAACTGGTTCATTCGGTCTGAAGAAGCTTCAGAAGTGAGACGTTACCTACGAAACAACCTACTGATTGTTCACAAGGCGTTTTGAAAATCGATTTTCTATTTCTAAATTTCATCACTATTGCTTCTCCTTGCTTGATTCTTAGGTTGTTACAAAAGTACGAAAAACTGTTGCTTGTGCTTTATTGTTTCTGTGCTGGTGGGAGGAAAATTTTGTTGGACAGTAAAGAACTGGTGAATAGAAGCAAGTAAGAGGAAACTTCATCGAAGCTGTTAATGGCAACTGTTTCAGAAACGACTGTTGGAACACACTGAAACAATGTTCCGTCAAATGTGCGTATTTAATGATCAGTGGAACCGGGTTAGAATGGCGGCCACGAAACCCATTGTATGGTTTGTTCCCCGTATGTGTCGATCGAGTACATTTTGAAAACTCGCACTCAGTTCAGCCGTGACCACAAAACTGGGTAGTGTCCTAGATGTGAAAAGGCCCTGACTGTGAAACAGTTCTGTCTGCAAACTAACCTGCCCATCCTGTAACCCAGTTTCAAGGAATGACCCCTTGTTTCAGTCATACTTAAAGCCAACAGGCTTCTACTCAGTCGAACATGGGCGTCTAGCAAGTATAGCCCACATTCTCGATGAGCTTCAACCACTGTGTAAGCTTTCCTTTTCAATTGCTGTCGTTCACTTTATACGAGGGTTCTGTAGTGAAATTCAACTAGTCTGCCACTTCGACTAAATTTCAGCTAACGCTAAGCCGGAAGCATCCGCACAACGACTATCAGAACGACACGATCAACCATTGCGAAAGTAACATTCTCTGGTTTCTTTTTATTAGTTCATAGCAAGCAGTGGCTTTCTTCCGTAAACAAAGTGTTCTGCTCCTAGGAGGGGATAAATTTCGTCCGGAAAGGGGGCAATCCACTGCGAACAAACGAAAAACCCAAGGACACTTTGATGGGGCTTCAACTCACAGGGTGGGCATAAATTTTGAAGAGGTTGTAAACAGTCAGGACCCAGTCTGATGCTCGCTTTCGAAACCTAATGGTTCATGAGGTTAATCTTAGTTGTAGACATAGCACATTTGTTTTCGGCAACATCTCCATACCGTCATGTTACTTCGACGAAATTGAACAAATTTCGCTGGTGAGTTTTCTCATCCTCTTCACGCAATGTCATCTTATCGGTATAAGTAATAATGGTCACCGATTGCTCTTTTTCGATATTCCTACCAATTACCCGTTGAAGGGTTGTAGCATCAGTGGTTACTCCGAAGGGAACGTGATAAAACCGATAGGAAATTACTCACGCTTTGAAAGCAGTATAAATTTTCTCCTTCTATGTAATATGCGGTGCGCAAATCAAGCGCACTTCACATAGCATAATTCGCTATTGTTCGTTCATGCCCTCCGGCCATGTGGACAGCTGTGCCCGTTGACCGTCCGGCTTCAGTCGATAACTAATCGCCTTTTGTGCCTGCGATTTGTGATGACTAATACATGAATACGCCGCTGAGGAACAGAAAAGCCATTTTGTCCTTCAGCAGTTTTTGAGATTCCGACCGAATTAAACTTCTTTCTTCCGGTGAACACTATCGAAATTTTGTTTCAAGCGGTTCATAGTTGGGTGTGTGATTTCCAGAATGTTTTGAACGACCACAGAGCGAAAATGAAGTTTTCATTATGGTGAGGAATCCCAGCTTTCGGATTCAGCAACAACAAAACTTCCATAAAGAGATTTGGAAGGACATTTAGCTTAACTTTTGGATAGCGGTGATTATTGTGCTGAATGCAGACAAAACACTGACCTTGAGTGTGAATTGATGGGCAGATAGAAGCCGTGATAATCTTACTGAGGAATGTCTGCTCAATTTGGGATATTGTTTGCAACGTTATCCGAACCAGCAGCAAAACTTTTGGGTTTCGATGCAGTGGACACTGGTGGCAGTAAGTCACTTATTAGTGGTAACACGTGCTCTGAATGTACTTCACTTTGGCCATCTTTCGGGAAATAACCCTTTCCATAACAGGTATAGACCCAATTTTTGCTTAACAATAAACTCGTGAATGTCTGTCATTACCACAACAGTTGTTTTGTCTTCAGAGTGTTATGATGAGTGAGCAGAATCATCGAGCCGCGAAAGTTCTCTGGTAGGCGCTCTAAAACCTAACAAGCAGCATGTGTTTGTGGTCGCTGCTTAGCCACTTCTAAGGCGCAAACCTGATCCTAAACGGCTTCAAGATCGATATTCTTGCTTTTTGGGGATTGCTGAACGTTGTAATTAGAATTGAACTATACAGGATAGAGATCGAATGTATAAGAATTGGATAACACTATCAGGCACAATACACGGTTGGCGGCATCCGATTCGGATTAGCCTGTAAACAGGCACAATAACACAGTACGTGTACTGTTGAATTGTTTTCAATTGTACAGGATATTAGCATAATAAAACAATTGCATAACAAAGAGCCGAGGCATATCTGTCATGTTCATTACATTCACCACACCTTGAATGAGCGTGCGGTTATCTGTAATTCCGTGGTGGCCTGGATTCCACACGCTCAGATCTTCTGACTTTCGGTTCTTCAAGTGTTTCTTTCACTTCAGGAATAGTTTGTACTTCAGTTGTTTTGTTTCCTTCCGATGCAACAGGATTAGCTATAAAAGATTCATCAGAATTTGGAGCAACATGGTTTATTTCAATAGACTGACCTCTGGAATTGAACTCAGCGTGGTCAACATGTCTTCGATGGCAAGAAAGGTCTTCCAAGTCAGGAATAGTAACCATGCGATTTCCTTAAGATAAAAGAACTATTCCATCAGCAGGACGTAAATCGTTGCTTTTGCCAAATTTGATATCGGCTGTTTTTGTACAGTCAGGACTTGTACGCAGAGAACGAGATTTGAAAAGGATTGCGAGACTCTTTCCAGTTACCGAATGTGATGCGTTTCTGCATTGCACAAGAAAATTATCGGCTTCTCGATCAAGCTCCACAAATGAGTTCGACGTTAAGGAAGCAATAGGAGACTCCAGCGTTCGTACGAAATTGTCTGCAAGTCCACTGGACTGCGGATGTCGCGGAGCAGTAAACAAATGTCGACATCCAAGTCCTTTAATCCATTCCTCTAAAGACTTGGCAGTGGAGTGGATACCATTGTCGGTGACCGAAACAGCTGGTGCACCCTCGTTATAGAGCACTTTCCTCAAACCATGTTGTGTCGAGTCTGCACCCGGTGATGTCTTGAGAGAAACTTCAGGCCATCTAGGGTAAGCATCAGTAATCACTAGGGCCTATTTCTCCACGAAAGGACCACAGTAGTCAGCGTGAACCCTCTGAAGTGTTCCAAACGTAACAGGCCATGGGAGTTGTCATGATTGTTTCGTATGAATCTTGTGTGCACATTTGATACAATTTTTGGCAGTGAGTTTAATGTCTGATTCGAATTCCGGTCATCAACAAGATAGGCGTGCGAACGACTTCACCTTATCAACTCCTAAATGTCCGTAATGCAAGTCCGCAAGGACATCAGATCTTAGAGTCGGTGGAATTACAGCACGATCATCAGAACACAATAATCCATCCGGAGTAATAGACAAACTTTCACGGCGACTGTAAAATGCAGGAAGTCTACGCCGCTCCTGTTGTGTCCAGCCACGTTTTAAGGCAAAGATAACAGGACCGAAGAATTTACAAGTATCACCCACAAGTGCATCCTTTTTCACTGACAGTGGCTGAATTAATAAACAGTCAGCGTCGTTAGAGTTTGAGTCCGGTGACGAAATTCTGAATATGTAATCAACATGGGGAATTGTTTCCGCACTACGATGAATAATTGTGTAATTGTGAGAGCTAAGAGCGATGCTTCAGCGTTGCACCATGGCAGTCGATGACTTTGCTAACGATTTGCTAGGGTGGTACAAGAATCTTTACTGCTTCGTGATCTGTTGCATAAAAGAATGGCAGACCAGAAAGATACTTATGAAGTTTACTCCAAAGGCTTCACGTTGGGTCTGAGAAATACTCACGTTCGGCTTTAGACAGACCACGTGAAATGTATATAACAGGTCTACCACACTGTTCAAGAACCGTACGTATTCCATTGGGAGAAGCATCGGTAATTAGAGTTGAATGATCCTTGTCAGAGAACGGTTTCAAAACAGCAGTAGTTTGAAGATGACGGAGTAAAGTAAGAGAAGTTTTCTCGTGGTTAGTGGACCGAGAACATTTGTTGATGGATAGCATATCGAACAAAGAAGTAGCACATTGAGCTAGGTTCGGAATGAAACGTGAGCGGTATTGGAGTGCACCCAAAACAGAAAGGAGTTCCTGAGGGTTAGTCGGTGACGGTGTATTCACTGATGGGGCTAAGTGTTGCAAATCTGGTTTGAAGCCATAGCTACCAATAACGTAGCCAAGGCATGAGACAGAAGAAACTGAACACTTACACTTCTTCGGATTAATAACCACGTTGAAGTCAAAAAATCGTCTCAGTAGAGAAAGAAGGCGATAATCATGGGTAAGCTTATCAGGAGCATGGACAATAACATCGTCTTGGTAGGCTTCTATACCATGTAAGTCTTTAGTAATTGTGTTCATGACNTCCCCCCCCCCCCTCGTGGTTTTAGAACAGTCCAGTATAGGTTGTTTAATGTCACCGTCATTTACTGACATCAGTAGAGAGATGTCAGAATGTAGTAGTCGTAGAACTTTAAGTCCAAGAATAGAATGACCTGAGCTTGAAACTAAAAATTGACAATCAATAGGGCTAGCATGGGGCAGCTTCACCTGTACGGTGCAGCAGCCTACAAGAGGCAATGAACGACCAGTAATACCACGAATGTTGACTTGTGTGGGCTGCAGAACATCATCAGAATAAAACACAGCTAGGTCTGAATGTGAGATTATCGACTCAACACTACCGGGTCAACAATGAAATCGTGACTCTTGCCAGAGGCAGACACTAATGTTATTAAAACACGAGAAGTGTTTTGGGGCAAATTAGATAGATAGACAGATGGATAGATAGTAGAAACGTCATCAGTAAATGATTGCACGTTTGAGTTAGAATTAGTGGTTAATTGACACAAACGTCTGGACTTACATACTGACTCGATATGACCCACTTCACCGCAGCTGAAGCACTTTGCCTGTCATGTTCATCACACTGACGTACAGGGCTACGCCGGGAACCTCTGATAAAGGCGTCTCTAACACTGGTTTCATAATATTATTTTACAGATACTAGTTTGAAGTTGCTATCTATCGCCAATAATGTCTGTTTCCAAAGATATTCTTTGAGAGGCTAGTCGGCCTGTTGGTTGTACACTACTGAGAAATGTTTTAAGATTTTGTCTTCAGTTTCTGTATAAATTGTCTCGAGAAATGCTATAATCGGTTCGATCGTGTGACATTCATCAACGTACTTTTACACAGACGGAGATGAGTGGTTAATTAGTTCATCCAGTTTATTGATTTCTAGTGCACCCATGTCAACGGAGAAGTTTTCAAACCTTTTATAGCAATGAGACTACTGTTTTGAGACTATCGCCGGACTCTGCTCTGCATCAACTCATTCTGGCCGTAAGAATCATTTTATCTGAATAAAGTTGTGAAGTGAATGACTTAGTACGATCGTATAAACACGGCAATTCAGTGACGCAGAGACACAACAAATGTAGAATCCGTAAGAAAGGTCCCATTAATCTTGCAATTGAACTGATAGCTGAAATGTCAAAAAATGCGACAACGCAATAATACAGGTCATCACAATGTTTAAGAAGAGCTTACATTGACGATGATTTTCAGTGGTGTGGATTACGTAAGATATTCCAGTTTACTTGTTTGGTGTGAAATTCACCTATTTGCGTGTTTTATGACCAGTGAGAATGCAAAACTGACATAGTAATCTCAGGGCCCACGTCCTGATTTCGTTCTATGGATTCGTCATGTGAATCCGATATTTTAAGTCTATAGCAATCTGGCGATGCGATGGCAAATGCATTTGCGTTCGTTCTATCCTGCAGTTTATGGGTACCTAGTGAACAAACTTCTTCAAAAGAGCGGGTGAAAGGTTATGATCTTCCTGGGTCTGTACTTTTGCACACTTACAAACATTCCAGGTTTACAAATTCGAATTGGCTGTCTGTGTCTGGCTTGATAAACAGCCCGTCTTTTCCTCTCATCGGCTTTTGCTTCCTCACGTTGAATGTGAGCGGAATTGAGCCGTTCCCGAATTTGTTTCCCAAACACCAAGTGAGAGGCCGCTTTTCCTGCGGCCATATAAGTTGTAGTCCTATTGTGGTGAATTATCATGCCGGAGAGGCGGGTGCTCCAACTCTCAGCGTAATACTTCGACGAGGCTGTAAGGTTCGCCCAAAAGCCCATAGCGAGCGCGTCGGGGCAGCATGGACGATCGGATGAGTTCTCGCTCAGCTGGATCGGACTAACGGAAGAGACAAAGCTGGTAAAATGGGATGGATAACCAGATCGGAAATACGATCACTCTAACATCCGGAGGACTATCTCGCCGTGGTCGTAGAATACGGCCAGATACCATAGTGGATGGATTGGGGGCTGTACGACCGGCCGGTCAAGTCATCGTCCACCGAGATCGGCCCAACGGAGGAGGAATGGCAGGCGAAAAACACCCTGACAGAAGGCGTTGGACACATACAACCCGGGTAGAAGTGCACATGACGTGGTAGCGGAAACCGAGGTTGTTGTGGGCCATAAATCTGACTCAAAAACGCACGCGCGCGTGCGTGCATGTTTTCACTCTAAAAAAGATAAGGAGAAGAAAAAACAAAAACTTGAGGTTTGGCTGGAAATTAGAAGAAATATTCATTGCACAATGCACCATCGAAGTTGAAGGCGAGAAAAGGGAGAAAGGACACAATGACCCAGTTTTCTAAAAAAGATCAGGTGAGTTGCCAAATGGCAGTGTTCGTTAGTAAATGCGAACGAACGGAAAAAAGATGTAATTCACACAACCTACTTGGTGCTATCTTACGTATCACTTCACCGACGGTGTATTTTGATGACCCACTATTCCGGGGAGGCCAGCGCGTTCCCGGCCGAATTCATCACAACACCATATCATCTTGTCGTCACGACCTATGGTATCGATAGTTCCCTTGCGCACCGCACGCTCGACCTCAAAGTTGTTGCTCATTGAACCTTCGGATCCCAGTACGAATCTCATTCATTCAGATCGTCCGGTCCGAGGCTAATTCCTCTCAGTATAACAAGGGAAAAAGCCCAACTTGATGACAGTTCAGTATATACGTTTTGACCACCAAGATTTGACTTACCAGATTTCACCTGCCTGTAAAGCAACCGCTTTGGAGTCCGGTTGTTGCTCATTTTACGGACGTGACCTAGTCAACGAACGACTGAACTTCATCACGCCTTCAAACCAATCCGCGTCCGCTCACCGCAGCACCTCCGTGTTCGGAACCACGTCCGACCACCGAATATTCAAAATGCGCCTCAGACACTGCAAATGGAAACCGCCCAGATAAGGCACATTCAGCCCATACAAACTCCATGTTTCACTGCCATTTAGCCGTATAGACAGCACCATTGAGCGGTAGACATATGACTTGATTACCGTCTGCAGGCTGTGCTTCTTCCACACACGTCTTTGAAGACGTCCGAAAACAACACTAGCCTTCGGCATACGAAATCGTAACTGGCGGTCCGCGGACAAACTTGTGGTCACGTTGTCACCCAAGCAGCAGAATTCTCCGCATCTATCGGATTTCAGGCGCACGTACATAAACGGCACCTCCATTTGCTGAAGGCTGAAAGAAAAAAGGTCTCACTTGTGTTGACATCCAGACCAAAGTTGAATGCCACAGTCACAAAAGCCGTGGACAGTTGCTGAAGTTCGTTTTCGTTGTGTGCTAACAGCGCTCTGTCAACTGCGAACACAGACACATGCAGCGTTGAGATATGAAACTGTGTTGGGACGCCGATACGTCAAATATTCAGTTGGACCTCACTCATCCGGTACTCATCCTCAACGCCGTCATTCACCGACTCCCGAGAAACAACTGCGAGCATGGCTGTCAAATATAAACCAAATAAGCCTGGGGCTAGGACACAAGCCTGTTTCACGCCGATGACAATGTCAAACTCATCAGATGTCGATCCACACGATTGTGCATTCGTCTTCATGCTCACACACAGCATTCTAATCAAACTGACGAATTTACTTGGGCATTAAAACTTGCCAAGCACCGTCCACAACGCCTCGTGGCATGCGAAATGAAAATGCTTGGTGAAATCCACGAATACGGTGGCCGGTTACGTTTGCGGCACATCCTGAATCTGTCAAGCAACAAACACCATGCCGATTGTGTTATGACTTCTACGGGATCCACACTACTCCTCGGGAACATTGACCACCAGAACGTTCGCGTTCAGTCGATTTACCGGGATAATTGCAAGCATCTTGCCAGTACGCTTCAGCAGACTGATGTCACGAAAACTGTCAGGACATTGCTTCCTACCCTTACCTTCAAACAAAGGTACTATCAGGGCCTCCTTGAAATCTCATAGTATTTGTCCTGCTTCCAGATAGAGTGAATCAGCTGGAGCACAGCGTGTTGCAGCACCGGTCCGTCAATCTTCAGGATTTCACCTGGCAACCCATTCTCTCCAGCAGCTCCCCCATTGCGCAGCTGTCTAGTCGCTCCCTGTAACTCTGGGAGATCCGAGGTAAGAGCAAGTGATGATATGACGGCTGTTGCGGTAGGCTGTACTTAATCACCCAATCAGTGGTAGAAGGACGGGCTGATAGTCTACCAAAGTGTTTGCGCCAGAGTCTTATGATGTCCTCTGGCTGGGTACACGAACAGCCGATGTCCACGTCCGTCAGTGCTTTAGTAAACTGTACGGATGAACCGAAAATCGTCTTAAGCGAGTCGTGGAACTCTTTGTGCTGTCAACGATCGGCGTGGCTCTTCATATCTTCATCTTGCTTCCTCCACAAGTCGTCCTTAACTCCGCGAACATGTTCGGCTAGTTGACGACGAGTACTCCGGAATGTCGTTCTCTTGTCTCCATTGTGCGGGTCTATTGTGGGGGCGGCGAGCTCTGCCTTCTTCTCTCGTGTCAAGTTGGAAATGGTTGTGTTGTCGTCGAACCCGTCCGACCGCTTTTGGCCCTGGACATCCATCGTCTCAGTGGATACCGCTGTAGTCTGTTCTTTGAGTTGTCACCACATACCCCCGGGTGGGTTCTTGAGGCGAGCGGCAACTGCAGTTTGGATAGTAATCCTAATGTCTGATCCATGCAATCGCCTGACATTCAACGTATGCGGTTGTCCGGATGATCAACAGTAAACAGGCTTTCAGAGGTGAATAAACATTTTGCCACTGACCAGCCTGACTAGATCTATGCGACATTCAACGCCGCGCATTACTCGCTTGATGCGCACTTCACCAATGCCGCGCTGCCGCACAAACATGTAGTCAAGAAATGATGGTGAGCGCGTTGCGGATGAGTCCCTTTGTGATATCGCTCTCATCCAGTTTAGTTTAGTGTTTGTGATAGCCAACCCGTGAGTGGCACACTGGTGGGGCAAACAATCACCGTTCTCGTCGACTGAGCCAACGCCGTAGGGTCCGAGAACTGCAGGTCAGGCTACTGAGTCACGCTGGACTCGAGCGTTCAAGTCACTGAGAACAAACAATCGGTCACTCACCGGTACCGACCGGATTGTTGTGGCCAGCTGATCATAGAACTGGTCCGTTGTATCATCATTGTGACGCACATTAGGAGCATAAACACTAACAAATATGACACACTTATCTCGATCGAGACGCGGGCGCATCGACAGAATCCGAGGGTTCTTGCCATGCGTTTCGCTTATCATTAAGAGGGTGATACTGCCAGTGATTGATAAACAGACACTATGCTTCCGAGCACCACCTGCCAGGTGGACTGTCCAGTAAACGGTGTACCCACCATCTGCTTCCCGGAGCCCACTTTGGTCTTCAAGCATTGTCTCGTTCAGAGCTACGAAATCAATGTCATAGCAGCTCGGTTCCGTAGCGATCAGTGTTATGTGGTGTTCTGGTCGTCCTATGGTGGTGCATCGATCCAGCTACGTACACACATTCCACGTCCCAAAGGAAATCGTCTTGCGTCCAAGGCGTGTCTCAAGTCTAACGCCGTGCTAGTGACATTTTTTTAGCCAGTGTCCTTACTAAAATTCATGTTGGACGGATCATCTGAAGAGGGCTCGGCATTAGCATATTTTCGCGTATCACCTCTGCCGGAAATGGTAGATAGGTCGACCTGGTTTATCCTGCAGCCTATCATTTGGTTTATTTGGGCTTTGAATGCTGTCAGGAAACCCAGACCTAGAAGAAGAATGATTAGAGCCATCAATCGAAGCTTTTGACTTAAAACCCTTTACCGCAAAGCAGCGGGTGAGGCACACACGCTTACCCACGCAAAAACACCAGCCACCAACAACCAAATTGCAATAGCTACGCAGAGGCTGTAGAGCCACACACCTATAAAGTCTACACACGCACGTAAGATCAACAATGTTGCACAGACAAGCAAACCACATGCATAACACTAGACCAGACAAGAACAAACTTGAAGTCGAACCAAAACGCAATACACTGGCACCATCAACAACGAGCGTNAAAACCCTGTACCGCAAAGCAGCGGGTGAGGCACACACACTTACTCACTCAACAACACCGACCACCAACAACCAAGTTGCAATAGCTACGTGGAGGCTGTACAGCCACAGCCTATAAATTCAACTCACGCACGTAAGACCAACACTGTTGCACAGACGAGTAAACTACATGCACAACACTAGATCAGACAGGAACATACTTGAAGCCGAACCAAAACGCAATACACTGGCACCATCAACAACGAGCGTAACAGCTTTTTGTCTGATTGCTGCATTTGGCTTATCTGACACGGTAGAGCCTGTAAGGATCGAAGTTCTAGTCAGCACAGCCCGCCGGAGTTAAAAGCCACACGAGCCTGATCACCCTACCAAGGTAGTAGGAAAATTTAAGATAATGGCCCAGGCGCATGCATACCACACGTGCACAAGGCCGATTATTCAGTAGGTCAGCTAATCAATGCTTAGGCTGAGATACAAGCATGGCTCAGATAGGACATAACAGCTACCTAAAACACCTGCCAACACAGAAATGACACATATTGCGAGATATTGGCATTTTCATCTCCTCAGTCCACTACAGGCAGGATTCTTATGCATAACTGCTTAACAAGTAATGGTCAAACGAGCCGGTCTATCGAAAGCACTTGGGCACCTACAATATTCCATAAACCCGTCACTACAGACCAGGCTAGCTTCAACCAGTCGTTGGCTAGCCTTACCAACGAGATCGCAGCACAGGTGTCTGAACTCTTCTTCAACTCACCGGTTGAAAGTAAGTACGAAGGAACCTAAGGAATTGTCAGATGGATTGCAACCCCTGATAATTCTCATTTACAACAGTTACTACGAGATCTGCAGTCGGCCACAAGCGGTCGTCTGAGCGACTGCTCCAAATGCAGCATCTTAGGTTCATCATCCATGGGTGAAGCTCTCTTTAGGGAGTTGTTGATGCTTGAACGCTTTTTTAACATACAGGTCATCCTTGTAACTGCCAAGTCGCTAACGAAGTCCAGGATTGCTTTTACACTAATGCGCCTGTCTCCCTTACTGAGATAACGACATGCACATCATAGGGCTCCAGGCGTTCTCATGGTTTAGCATTTGAGGGACCATCACATCAGCCGTAACCAGACGACTGGCATATTGTGTAGACGTCTTAGCACGCGCTAACCACCTCGTCGATATCGGAGGAAATATCCGTGTAGGTACTCTTGGAAGTCAGGCAAATTGTCCTGATATGAAAAGTTCGAAACCCGGGTGGAACATTGTATCGCCAATTGTATACATTTTGACAGTGATGACGCTCTAGCCAGTCCAAAGTTTACTCTCCCAAGCAGTTAACTTTTTCATATTACAGAGTCGAGTACATAAGCGATACCAGAACGTCATCCAGCGTTAGTCTCCAACGATCCTCATCACCACCACTTCGTGCAACTCACGGCGCAATCACCTCTACTTACAGTCAGAACTCACTTACGTTTGATTTAGGAATCCAGCAACCGTTTAGTTTGGTCTTCACACTGCGGCCGTCCCTTTGACTTTTCGAATAGAAGTAAAGCCAAAACAATAACACCCTTTATACACCCCGTGGGGTGAATATTCAGCTAGAGATATTTGGGCCACAAAGCGATAGTAATAATAGCGATAATAATGTTAAGTTAGTGAAGAAAAACGGTCGCACCATACTACTTACACCACCATTCAGTAGCCGCTTGGATCGAAATGATTGCGGGATAAATACGGGAGAGATACAGGAAGAATCATTGGAAGTCAGAATGACATAGAATGGCTTTCGCCACATGACGAAACTGAGACATGGTATCTAAGGTAACTGGAGCATCCTCAAACGAGTGTGGCGTGCAAATGAATGTTTCTGTTCGTAATCCCGTTGAGACGCTTAAGTCGCGTATTGGTTTCCCAAATAAACAACTGTGCCACTCGCCTTCTCAATTCACAACAATTGGTGCCGTGACCAGGATCATCATCGTCACCATCATAACAGCCATGAGCCTGATCAAAAGGTACTGTGGCTCGGGCCACCGCTCACCTCAACAGTGGCGTGGAATATCCCAGAATGAAACATTACTGAGAAAGTCAACAAATACTAAAAGAAGACTAAGAGGAAGAACTAGAAATGGTATGGATACAGGTATGTCATTGACTGCGACACATCGCCATCTGGGATAGCGTCTCTAACTAGCAGTTTGAGTGATCACGAGGACCCCATCCAGGAAAGCGATGCCTGCCCACTTTGCTCAATGGAGCAGTCAATGTCTTCATATGTCGTAACCACGTTGTTGCTTGACCACCACGCGGTTTTACCAGCTGTTGGTGGCCTCAGTTTATAATGCCCGGTACGGTGAACGCTCAGATGGCATACGGAGCACATGACCCAACCATCGTAAGCTGTGCAACGTAACTACTTGACCAATTGATCGCGCATCCCGAGCGTTCCGGAATACGCGCCGGCGAACTGCCACATTGCTCACGCAGCCAGCCCACTTAATGTGGGCCAAGTGGCGGAGACAACGACGGTCAAACACAGCAATCCCGTTGATATCTTGCTTGGGAACAGGCCACGTTTCCGAACCATACAACA
>QNGE01005251.1:33696-46812 GCA_008508345.1 Paragonimus westermani | reverse complement strand
CAACGTTTTGATTAGTCGTTTTTGAGCGCACAATGGTGGTGGATATATCTGTATTCTGCTTCGTGCGTCAAAGGTTCATAAACTACACCCATTTCTTTCTGAACACGCACTTTTTAGTTGCACGATAGAGTGTGGGGTTTCTTTTAAATCCTCCTTGTGCTGAAAATTATGCGCAGGAAGTGAATGCTGTC
The DNA here is from genome assembly GCA_008508345.1 of Paragonimus westermani. Taxonomy (NCBI): domain Eukaryota; kingdom Metazoa; phylum Platyhelminthes; class Trematoda; order Plagiorchiida; family Troglotrematidae; genus Paragonimus; species Paragonimus westermani. The sequence goes on along the minus strand of QNGE01005251.1, from coordinate 46,621 downwards.
ATTGGTATACCGTTAATATGTGAGTTTGGAATATCATCTGAATGATGGTGGACGGAATATTCGGAAAAGTGTAAGATGTGCCTATTGTGCCGTAGGAGGTTTTTTTGTTTTAATATGTATAGGAGTTTTCTAAAGGGCGCCGACGAGTTGCGCTAATCCAATGTCGAAATAGGTTGACTTTATTGCTGAAGTTTTGTTGTTTGTTAGATAAAATTTAGCAACGAATAGTTGTTATCTGTGTGCCGTATAAGTTGTAGATCATTTATCGTGAACTTGTGCGTTCGATATACCGTGATGAGTTCGAGTATTTATAGTCATCCTCACTTGGGAGGTGCTGTGGGTAGATTGATAAAGCTGCAACTGATGACCTCCAAACATAATGCGGGTGCAAGTCGGCATGATCTGCTTGCCGTATATACTGCTCACTTTAATCGGGCTTATGCTGATTGGGCATTATTGTAACAAAGAAATCGGCAAATTTTGCAGTTACATGACCCACCATGAGATGGAATCACGTTTTCCAAGAGACAAAGTAGTTAAACGTGAAGTGAAACATTCCACCTCATGAAGCCTCTCGGCTAGACCAGCTCGACGGTCAGCCTGTGTGCACCCTATAGTCACACCACGACGTGAAAATGACACTGAAGTGTCGGAATGCGTTTTATATATGTACGTTACCATTATCTGGAATATTCGGTCCGAATTCCAGAAGCCTCCTTGCTTTCGGCTAAGTTTCAGTAAAATTCGTCTTCTTGCTGTGTATGCTGGTCTAAAGTTAAGCGGCACGTACAATGGTAGGTGGGGCATCACCTACCGTTGCCAGTGACATCTGTGCAGTCGTTTGCCAACACTTTCACTCGGATCCACTTGCATGGGGAAGCAACGCGCAACTCGCTTTCAGATGTACCATCAATGATTGGTGGCGCTGCACACGGCCTTCGTTTATATTTCAACGTTGCTTTCAAAAATACGACTCGATTCGTTCACTTTACTTTCCGTGAGCCGACGAATCGTTGAATGCTCATCGTACAAGAAGACAGTTATCCCATGATTGTGCTCTGACGTGAAAGAGCTGAGAACCGACCCAGTTTTCTCCTAACCACGTTGTAGTGTGATTGACAGCATGTATAATGGGAACCGTGCAACCGGAATTACGTGAACTCAACCCAGTAAACACGTCGTAGTTCACGGCTGTCGCTCGTATGTTGCTCGTATTTTATACACCGGAACGCAATCTACCACGTAAACTCAACGCCAATCACACTGACACGATCATGTTTCAAGCATCCACGGCCTGATTTCTCGCTTGAACCAAGCACGTACAGAACACTATAATCCTTCATGTATATATCTAAGGAATTTGTGAACTCGCTGAAACTAACGAACTCCCAATTCTTGAGGATATCTCTGAATTCCTGTGAATAATCCATCAACTAAAACGGAATATAAAATGAAATCGAATCCCCTGCATTGGACCGACGGAGTATGCATCAAGGCATACCCCATCAGATTTGCGTACCACGCACCATTCGTCAACAAGCGACGGTCAAATATTATTCACACAACATAGCGCATTTGTACTGTCACAACACCTGCCATCGCTAATTTCGATCTCGAAGCCAAATGAAGGACAAACCGATTTATGTTCGACTAATGCAAAACTTTTTAATTGTTGTGATGCCTTCTGCCATGGAATCCAATGATTTTCAAAGTCCTGGGCGATGCCACAGAAATATCACCCGGTATCCAATGATTTCTCAATTTTTGCCGTCAAAAACAGCAGACTTCACTTTCTACGGATAAATTGCAGCCCTCCTTGTGTAACAGTAACGACATCAACCAAACTGCGGGTCTAACAACATGTGCTTTCCCCCCTCCTTCTAGGCCTCGTGGCCGCCACCTTCCTGGACGAGGCAGAGGAAGCACCAACAGAAGGTAACAATATATAATTGTAATACGCTTGTTTTTGCTGGCTTATACACCATATAACACACCACGCTATCGTGCTTCTTTTTTTGCATGTGTTGCTGGATAAACCCTTCTTACGAACTTGCATGCCCCATTGAGTGATAGTGAATGTGGCTTTCAACTCACCAGTTTTGTGATTAACTCTCGTACTCTCCATTTTCAGCACGTGGACATTCCGTCCCTTGCCCAGTGAATTACTACCGCTCACGTGAGTTCCCCAATGTGGAATATTGCACTCGCGGTTTGCATAGCTCGCACACAAACGGTATGGATCAAATGTTTTAGATTCGCATGGACCACCTATTCAATTCGAATTGGTCAACACTAACAAGACGAGGTTACTGTGCACCACTTCGGCAGCAGAAGTACGCAAATAACATTTAACAGCGCCCAAAAACTGCGTGCCACAAATCTTTTCATCCCTGTCCTTTATCATTCTTATGCCGTTGTCAGGTCGTTGCTGAATAACGCGGCGGGAACACGTTTCGAGTGGTTCTTCACCCCAGTACCGCCAATTCAAGAGGGTGTTTCAATCGTTGAGGTTTATGAAACAGATATTTTGGCAGCATCGTGTCCCTGGTACTACTGTTTGGTGAATCGTCCACCGGGAATCCCTAAATGTTATACTAACACCAATCGGATCTCGTAGTGAGAAGAGCGGTGAAGTCGTAATGTAAAAGAGAAAGCTTTACTGAATTCAAGTTAAGACGCTAGGAGGTCCAACGTGGTTTGAAATATGTGCGAACGCACACCAAATAAGACGAAAGCCCACTGGAACTTCCCTCTACCTTGAGAATCCCAGCGAGCGTCGAAAGGGTTGTGCGCAATTCTTAGCGATAACTTTCGAAGCATTTTTGCTCCAGAGCGTGTAGTACACAACAGTAGTTCAACGCCTTTTAAAAATCACCGTTTAACACTTTATCGTGTAACCTGCAGATCCCTTGATGCGGGAGAAACAACAGTAGGTTTTGGAGGGTTACTGTGATCAAACTTCTCCTGTATATCATGAATTACTAGCCAGCAAGACTGCACAACCTACAACCGAGTGGCGCATGTGCACGGAATGTAGCCGTTGGTAATGTGCAGCTTTTGCGGTGGTGGTGAGGACAATTAAACTGAGCGGTGCATGAAGTGTTAGACCACTCCTTTCGTTACGCACTAAATCGCTTGATCCGAAACCGAAAAGAAGAGATATGCTTACATCTTGAATGGCAAAACTAAGTCAGACATGAGCCACAGGGGCGGCAACTATATAAAGCGAAAAGATTACCACATGTGGCGGATAACAGACGGAGTAAATCGAATGGGACAAGCGTAAATAGCAGCCAGACGCAAAGCAAATCAAGCAAAACCGTCATATATGACAGTCAGGGGGTTGAAATAAAATACGTTGCAGGGCGGCATCAGAAATCAAACTCGAGAAAACACAGTCCAGGTAGCGCACAGGTGTTCGACCTCACGATTGCGATCGGACTGACTAAGTGGGGCCACACTACTACTCACGGCCTACTATCTGTTCGCATAGCGTCCAGCTTTTTTTTCCCGTGCATAGCTGCATAATCCCTCAATTTTCCTTCATTCCATTGGCTTCTTTTCTGTGAGTCCTTAGTTCATTTTTGTTAGCACGAATGACTCTGAACAAGAATCCCCTGGAGGAAGTGCCGTTTATATTAAAATTCGGCATTCGTGATCCCTGGCTTTGACTTGTTCAAACTGAAGACAGCTTCGTTCCTCGACGCATCTGCCCGCAAAAGCATGTGTACAATTTCACATTTGCCAGCTCCCCGAGCAGTTCGCTAGCAAAGTCGCAGACCTTCTCCACACAAAAACTAGCGTCGGCCCACGTAATAGCCTGAAGGCCGCTATCATTGGACGAACCGCGGCAACCGATGAGTAGAGCCTGCGGGAGATTTTATGGTAGAGTTAGGCAAGAGAAGTTCTCTACCAAATGACACAACTACGGAGCAGGCACACCTTTGAAGAACGCCCCTCTTAATACGAACGGCCTCCATAGTATTAATGCTCACCTAAATGTATCCCGTGATCCGTTTGCGGACAACGTGCATGCAGATAGGATCAATCCATCTCAACATTACCCTTTTTTATTGCGTCACACCCCGCTCAAACCTCCCCTGCCCACTCCACCTCCCATATCCCCATTGCCCCAATACACATTACTGACACTTTCCAAAATTTTCTGTCATGAACTCAGACGCAGAGGACATTCCATTAGTTATCGATGCGCTAACCATAACCGCATCAGACCAAGGAACGTCACCGAAGTCTCTGAATCACAAAGACCCTTCTGCTTCGGACATTTTTAAAGGTCTAAAGATGACGCCAAATAAGGAAAACGCACTAAGTTTATTGCTTTTGAATGCATGCTCACTGGTCAATAAGATGCAGATTTTTAGATCCTTCGTCTTCTTATATAATCCTTGCGTTATTCTGGTCACTGGAGCTTGGTGTACCCTTGAGACTTCAAACACAAAACTAAATGTGATAGGTTATTATGTTACGAAAAATTCGCGGTGCAGGACGTGGCGGTGGAGGTTTAATTTACTTAAGTTAGCAGTATTCTGCAACTAAACTCGATGGGCCGTGTCCTGATAGAACTGATGACTCATTTTGGCTATCAATGTCAACTGAATCCCGTGAACTACTTTTAGGATGTGTCTACAGACTACCTAACGCCTCTCATAACGACATGATCAATCTTATTAATGGACTGAATTATGTATCAACAATGCTCATACAGTACAAAATAATTGATGGAGATTTCAATATGCCCAATATCTCTTCGACCTCATTCACAGCCCCTGCAAATCAAGCAGAGTTTCTTGCATGTATCCAAGTAAATGGCTGGCGCCAGCATGCCTTAGCACCTACCAGGCTAGACCACACTTTAGATCTCATTTTTACAACAGGTATCTCTTCTGCTGAAGTATCCGTCCCAGAACGGTTCCCGGGAAGTGATCACAACGTGGTCAACCTCATGTTTGGCCTAAAAGCTGTAATAGCGTCGAACATAGTCAGTTATCGCCAGATGAAATTACTCGACTGGAATACGTTCGCCACTCTGCTGAGTTCATTGGTGTGAAACACATTCTTTCTGACCTCTGACTCTAGTATAGCAACCAAAGTATTTACTGAACACTTCAGATTTTGTATGAACATCTTAATCCCGGAAAGATCAAAACGCCGCAGTGTGTGTGGTAAAAACTGGACCCTCACTACAAATGAGGAATGTGAGCTCAAAAATCTGAAATCACGATACCGAAAAGCACATGATTTCTCCCTTATTATTCAAATGCACAAAATGTTTGACACTATAGGAACTAGAACCAAAATGCTCCACCTAAATGAGGAAAAATGTGCGCTGAACAGCAAAGAGAAGAGCTTTGAGTTGATGCAGTTATTTAAACGCAGAAACTGTACAAGACTCTATAATCTCAGTAGTTACTTTACGGAACAAAACTACCGTAGGTGATCCCGTAACAATCTGCAAAGCCTCCAATTCGTATTTTGCTGATTTTTTCAACATTGAGGAAAATGTATTGCCCCCACCTCTCCCTGTAAAAACAACCACGTTCCTAAGCCACGGTACTTTTGATGCAGTGAAAATACGCTCTCAGTTAGCTACTATCAAACCTTCTTACCTTCCTAGTCCGGAGGGTATACACCCTGTTGCTCTCAAACACGGAGGGGATGACATCCCTTTCCTTTTGCTTAATATTTATACACTTTCTCTATCGTTAGGTTCCTTCCCACTCCAATGGAAAACTTCCATAATTCAGCCCCGTTACAAAGGTGGCTCACGACAGAACATCAACAATTATCGTTCCAATAACCATACTTCAATTTGTTGTAGAGTGTTGGAAAGAATAATAAAATAACGCATGGTTGAATTCTTATTATCACAAAATCTTATAAACTTATCCCAGCATGGGTTCCTCAGCAAACGTTCGTGCATGACGTGTCAGGTGGAATTCTTTAATCATGTTACAATATCTGCTGATTCAGGGAATGCAGTTGTTATCATACTCCTGGATATGCAAAAAGCTTTCGATCGTGTGCCTCATAAGCGCCTTCTGATCAAAATGGCATCTTTTGGTTTACGTGACCCATTTGGTTTACTTCATACCTTGTGGACCGCACACAAACAGTGAAAATAGGAGATAAAGGCCCAACGTCCAGACCAGTTACCAGCGGAGTGATTCAAGGAAGCGTTCTGGGACCGTTGCTCTTTCTCATGTATATAGATGACATATGTAAAGTTAGCAAACATGGCAAACTATTCCTATTCGCTGATGACATCAAACTTGTCTATACTTTTCCTATCGGCGATCTCAATTCTTCTATGGGAAATATACGGGAGGACATCATGTCATTAGAGTCTTGGTGTCAAACCTGGCTGATGAATTTCTCAGCCAATAAATCCACCATTGTAGCACACAGTTGTAATATACCAGGGGACTTTATAAAGCTGGATGGTCATGCTATTTCAACTGCTAACTCGGTCCGCGACCTAGGTATACGTTACTCAAACTCATTCAATTTCGCTGAACATATATCTTACCTAGTAGCTAAAAATAGGCGGACGACTGGATACATTAAGCACTCATTCCTATTTCCTGCAGCTCGACTGCACCTTTAGGAGCTGTGCGTACGACCCCAACTTGAGTACTGCACGTTCATATATAGTCACTTGCGCAAGTCTGCTAGGTCAGCTCTAGAAAGTCTCCAACGTGCATTTACGAAAGGTTTAGTGAGTTACCTGTCTTCGTTGAACTACAGAGAACGCTGCCAGACGCTTAAACTGGATCTTCTTTGGCTACGGCGTCTCAAGCTGAAACTTGCACTCATGTATAATCAAGTTTACAGCAACAAATTTACTGTCAAACTCGCGATTCGCCTTCAGCATAGCTCAAAATACAACATCAGGAACAAAGAGTTCACGTTAACAACTCTTAAATCCCGTAGAAAACTCCGTTCGAATTTTTTCCTAGTGAAATATACCCACATTTGGAACAAACTCCCACATGCAATTAGAACCAGTAAGAATATACATCAATTCAAACGAAGCTTAGAAACTTTTCTGATGTTAAAGAACGTCGGGTTGATTTTCAGACTTTGCCTGCCTGAAGACGATATCTTTCAAAACGGACCTAATAACATCTAAACATCAGATATAATCTAATAACGACCGAGAGTGAACAAATACCACATGATGTAGCGCCATACACACTTCGAACTGATCAAAGCTATCAACTTCGTCATTTTAGAAATTCCTCATTTCGGAACTTATCATTTCTCCAGCGGGAGAGATCTTGTACACAGCTCTGTAGAAAAATTGCAGCTGCATAACAAACCTACAGCCAAAATATGGCATCTTAAACATCCCCGTTAGTAGTAACCAAACCATCCTGGTACTCTTACTCCATACTCAACGATTATCAGCTCTGTATAGCTATCAACCACTGCGCAATAGCTGTGCAAGTTAAAACAGTTTAGAGAATATATGTAGCTTAACCTGTTCGCTTCACGGTTTCATATAAATACGTGCCTCTTCCTATCCCAACAGACCACCTGATAATCTTTCCGTGTTGCTAAACTTCTTTCCATTCTACATAACGGCCGTACATTCTAAATCGACATCGGAATTCGGCTGTAGTCACATACTAGGAAAATCTGTGAATCGACCATTTTTCGCGTTATACGACAACAATTATTTGTTGGAGATATATATTATTAACTAACACAAAATTATAACTTCTATATAAAGAATTTAGTCAGAAAATGTCAGATTCCATTATTCGTCATACTTCACATGACCATTTCACGTTCAGCTTATCGCGTAATTTTGCCTTCCATTCTTGATTTCACGATAAATTCTAACGCGAGACAACATTCCATAACGTCCGGAAAATCAAAATCCCTTAGTGTTTGGACGATTCGTGAAACTCCGTCGATTTGAGGAAGTAACGGAGTCTAGTCCAGAAGATCGTCCATCTCTCCGGAAAAATTAGGAACCACCTATCTTCCTTCATCTTTCCAAAGGTTTCTACATATTTTACCGAGGCCATCTACGTCAACTGATGGCGGAATTCTTCTGCTGTTTATTTTCTCTATCTTGAAAAATGTTTTTTTCTGGCATGACCTTGAACATAAGGCGTAACATGCAGGCCAGCCGACTCTATTCTGGATGCCCGTGACTTCGCGGGCCAGCCTTCGGGTAACGTGAACGCACCAGGGTACAGCGTTCTTCCGAAGTCGGGTTTCGAACAACAGTTCTGAAACGAGAAACAATACGAACAAACATGAGCCGGAAGCCCAGTAAGCCATGCACACGACTTACACAAACGTAAGCCAAAACGGCACCGACAACACAGCAGCACGCCCCGTCACACACTCAAATTCAATTCGTGCGCGCTCGCTGGTTTCGGTTGCGCGTTACAAAGGCCGACGTCAACCTTGTGAGGCAACAAGTGATGTAACAACTCGACATTTTTTTATCGAATATTAAAAATCTTAAGAACTATTGTTTCGGAAGCAAGTGAGCCAACTGCCTCTTCATAAACTAGAGTTTCCCTTTATTATTCTTCCGTTTTATTACTTTCTCTCCATGATTGGTGTTTTGTACAATAAAAAACTAAGTGTACGGCATGTGATTCACGTTAAAATGTGTGTACTGATCACGCTTATCCGAGCATGTTTTTCACAGATGCGCTGAGAAATATATTATTATTATTATTATTATTATTATTATTATTATTACAATCCTGTGTGAGCTGTGACACAAAAGTTTGAGGGCGATATTCCAAAAATATCATCGATTCTCTTTATAAAGTCGCAGAGCTGGCCGATCAGGCATACGAGAAACAAGAAAACAGTACGGTTTCCCCAGTACAGTCACCAGAAGCGTCGTAGACTGTCAGTGGGAGGGAGCGAATACGCTGGAACAGTGGTTTTCTGGCACGACCTTGCTGATCTAAACAAACAATAAACAACCGACAACACAGTCGAAGCGCTTTCACTATCTGTGGCGATTCCACATCCGTTCACAAAAACAAGTGATTTACCGAAACGTGTCACTATTATTGCAGGTTTGGCTTCAAGGCGTTTTGTTGTGCCAGATCATGTAGTTTCATTGTGGACAAATTCTTGCCAGGAAAAATAAGACCGGGCGATGAATGCGATGACCGTCGAGGGTTCCTCAGACTGTCGACTCTTTTGTGTTCGGTCATTTAAACGCCATAAATTTTCTCATCAATATGGACGCGTGGTTTAGCGTTATCCCACTAAGGGATGACAGAAACAACCTGCAGTCTGTGTTGCAAAAACTATTGCGCCAATCGTTCAGACATCCGAACCGACGGAAGAAACGTCTAACCGTTGATTTGGTCGTGAGCGTTAGGTTTAATAGGGATTTGCTGTTATCAGTGAGCAAAATCTGACAATCGAAACCGACTTCTCATTGTCCGCTGGACTCATAGTGGACGTCAGCAATCGTGAATTTTGTTACAGTATGACCACCTTACAAGCTCTTGCGAGAGCCCTGCCAATTGGCCTTACTAACTAATTGTTTTGTAGCTGTCCCTAGACACTTTCCACAGCAAATCAACCCGAATAACCCAACGCTACCGCTTAGGCACAGTGTTCTTCATCACATCGTTACCAAGGAACCACCTACATTCTGACGCCTTCGGTGTTTGGCACCGCAGAAACTTAGAGTCGCCAAGACAGAATCTAAACATCTATTACAAGTTGACCATATTTAGCTTCCAAATAGTCTATGAGCCGCGATCATTCAAACGGTTTCCAGCAAATAAACGGGCGAGTGGGGCCTGTGTGTGCTGGGTACTGCTCCTTGAATAACGTCATTGCCCGCGATCGATATCCCATCAGTCATACTCACGACTTCTCAATCGGGTGAGACGGAAAGACTGTCTTATCCAAGATAAACTTGGTTTCAACCCATCATCGCTCGCCAGCGATTCAAGTTTACACCTAGTTAGACGTAATCTGCCGATCCAATAAATATCTCCCTCAATATCCTGCGTCAGAGACTATAGCTTGTTTTCGGAAGGGTTAATGAGGAGGAGCTCGTAAAACTTGAGTAAATATGAGGTTAATTGTATCATTGTGAAAAGAGTTAAATCTCTCGCCTCGAATGTGAAAGTTCCTCAGAACTTGAACGAAGAGGTTGGCCTGTACGGCAAAATAAATACTATGCACCGCCCAGTATTGGGGAACAATAAAACGGAATCGAGTTCACTTACACAAACGGTCATCGGCTGGGTGGAGGCAAAACGACTGCATGCGCACTGTAAAATGGAACAACTCATGTTGCTCGATAAAAAATATATAAGGAAGATCTTTGACTTTGGACTTTAGACATTTACGGGCATCAGACTGAATAAGGATGAGGGGAAAGATAGCTGCAGCTGATGTAAGAACAGAGGTCAGTTGTTCATTTTGTTTAAGAAGAGTAGTAAAACGTAGATTTTTGACAATAATCAGACAACGTTCAACAATCTTCGAAATCAACACCGGAGGACGTGTCCAAAACTGAAAGCATCACTTCCTTTGGACTCTATGCATTCCGCCGCAAACCGTTTGGCCTACGGAATGCTGTAGAAATTTTCAAAAGTTCTTGGATCGAATGCACTCTTGCCGTGAGTTTGCATATATCTATCATGATGACAGTATCGCTGCAGGTGAGGGGCTCTACTGCATGAGTCAAATCATCGAAGGCCGTTTGAAAGTTTCACGCACTAAGGTATGACGCTCAGCCCTACGAATTGCGTCCGTAGAATTTCTTGGACATCGAGTCAACCGTAACGGTACCTCACCTCTACCCTGGAAAATTAGTTGTGCCAAGGAGTATCCACAACGGCGGACCTTAAAATGTCACGGACACACCCTAGGTATTTCTGAGAGGCGCCTGGGAGGCGCCAGTTATTATTGCGTGCTAGTGGGGAACGGGTTTCCTTTCATACCCGGAAAAAAAATAACTTGAACCGCTAAATAATACACTGCGTGACCTTGAAGCCGAATTTTCTCATTGGTTGCTTAAGCCGTAAGCTTGTAGCAGGCATATGTATAATATGTACGACAAATATTAAATATACATGTAGACTAAATATACCAGAAATACCCAAGGTGTATGGGGGAATATCTGCGAACATGTGAAAGCATGTGGTGACTGATGTATTGGTATATTTTGAGAAAAATGTTTATATACGTATACATATTTGCATATAATAATAATAATAACAATAATAATAATAATACACTTCTCGACGCATTTGTGAGAAAAACTCAGGAGAGCGTGATCAACGCAGTGATTATTAGCATATACATAATTGAACACCAAATTTGATAATTATACAACGAGTCAGCTATGTGAGTAGAGTGACAAAACAGACAAAACTAGACATTATATGGAGGTAAAATTCAAGTCTAGGCAGGAAACTTCGAGCTTCATGGTTCTGAGAAGATAGTGCTTGAGGTCTGTACGATTCGATAAAATAATTTATTTGTTACATCAATTTGGACTCCACAAGGTGATCGCTGGCCTGATGCTTAAGGTCGTGCCAAAAAACGGTGGTCGGAGGATGAAGAGGGTGTATTGGCGAAGAATTTGCCCATTATTCCATGTAGATAGTCCGGAAAAAAAGTTCAGGAAATTTTTTCATGATGTGGGCGAGGTGGTAACGCATATATTTTTGCGAGGGATGCATGGACCTCTCGACCAGACGTCAATCTTCGCTCAAATTCCTAAGAACTTAGAGGAGCTCGCGATATGCACAACGACTGCGGAATTTTAAAAATCCGGGCGGGGTGGGATGTTTTCTCGCACGGGACGTATCAGTGAAACCAAGAATGGGGAGAGGAATTATGCGATAAACGGGATAACGTGAAACTAACTATGTGAGCCATGACGAACAATGGAACGTGATTTTCTGACATAACCTTCTATGTGACATTAATAGCATTGTGTTGATTGATGAAATATATACCTATACACCTATATGTACATACATATAGTATATGAATATATATACGTATATAAATGTGTACACACAGGTATATGCATATATACATGTATACATATGCATATGACTACGTTCATCAGTATACATATGTATATTTATATACTTACATATATAAATATATATATACATATATATACATATGTATGTGTATATATCTGTAAATATACGTCTACGAATATAAGTATACATGTATAATTATATACGTAGACCTATATATACATATATATACATACATATACTTATATATATATATATTGATATACATAAGTATAAAGATATATATATGTATACTGATGAACGTAGTCATATAGGTATGGATGTGGAATTATATTTCCATATATATATATACAACTGTCAATATTACAACCATCTAGTGAGATGGAGCCATGGGGTAATTTACAACCGTGAGTTATGATGTTCGATTTGTTCGCTAAGGAATACATCAGTCATGTTCTGAACCACAACTGCGACAACGCTAGGTCCTGTTATATATCTTGTAGACAGAAATTGATACTACTGCCCTGGCGAAATGTGTGAACTATTTTGATATCGTCAGCAAACAGAAAGGGCTTGCCATGTGTAATAACGTCGCACAGATCGTTTATGTACATTACGAAGAGCAGCGGACCCGGAACGCTTCCTTGGACCACCCCACTAGTTACTGGTTTTGGTGTTGAATAGTGTTATCCTATTCTGGCTGTTCGAGTGCGACCTTCGAGGTATGACGACAGCCAGCTATACAAGGGATCTTGTATGCCAAAAGGTGCTATTTTGATCAAGAGGCGCTTATGAGGCACACGATCAAAAGCCTACTGCATGTCCGAGAGTATGATAATTACCGCACTTCCATCATTGACGGACGTCGATATATGGTTCAAGAATTCCAGCTGACATGT
>QNGE01005250.1:0-46817 GCA_008508345.1 Paragonimus westermani | reverse complement strand
TATGTTTTATTTCTGCTTTGATAACTTGGGTAAAATAATCCAGTGTTTCAAATATTTCTATCAAGCGACGGGTAAAAGAATGCTGCATACGATCAACACCAATTTGCAAATGAATAGACAATTGATCGAAAACTAACCATTTTCCGGACAACCTTAGACACGCCATGTGTTTGTAGATTTACCCAGCCATTTGCAGATTGAGGACGTTTCATTGCCATGCTACCGAAACATTGTATTCGACTTGGCGCGTCTCGGTTTCTATGGCATGATTATTTAGCCCTGTTTCTCCGATTCCTGTTAACATGTCTGATTTGAAACGTCCTATGTAACCATTTTTTCCACATGTGAGCACAATTATGAAGACAATTTTTGCGTTACCACCATCGGCGTTGGCAACTCGTTCAAATTTTGTCCAGTCCAAGGTGCTTTGACCCATAGGAACGTGCTTCACCTTGAAAAATAGTATATCCACGATCCGTAGTACGTTCAGTTCGGGTAGACACAACATTCGCACCATACAAGTGTCGATTGGGTGATTACGACCTAGGATAACGTTGATGCATATGTGTACTGATCGAACTGGGAGAGAGGGCTATCATGTTCGTTTGCGAACTGACTTCTCTAAGGCCGTACAGTCTGTAAGGGTTAATGCTTCTGATGGCGGTTTAAAATCGATACTTTCATTTCACCGAAGGCCCGCCAGATTTGTATGCCCTGAGGCTGAATAATTCGGTCTGTGTGTCTGGTTGTGGCTATGTTGAGGTATATTGGATCGAACTTTTTTCGCTTCAGTTTGTTGAATAGCAGCCAGGCGCAACTTGATCGATACAGCGATTACCACCACCTACTTCCCCAACCATGCTGTCAGTGACGATGGTTCCGTGCTAGGGTTCTAAAGACTATCTTTTGCCTTCTGTTTAACTGGTGTCTAACTCGCTTTGCATTTTTTAGTCCAGTTACATGTATACCAGATCGTTCTCTTCACTATGCACCCGTCGGCGTGGGTTTTGGTTATATCAGTCATATCTATTTTTCGTTCGCATCGGCCAGTAACCATCATCGCCTGGCAGCTCATACGCTCCTTTCTTCAGAAACCTGGATGTCTGTGACTATCATTCCTTCAGCTTTGTTGATGTACTGTATGGTGAACGTTTTGTCTGTTTTTTTTTCCGGTCATACCCCGATTTTTCTTCCCCTCTCATCCTCTCTGGAGTACACTAGAATGTACTCGTGTACTGAACCACTTCTGGCACTACATTTTTTGCATTCTCCTTCCCACTGGAGTCTCTGTTTAATTGCCGAGATATAGGGGTTTCAGTTTCGTACTAGTCGAACAGTTGGCTAACCAGCATTAGTTGGCTGGACGTAAATGCTTCATTCACACACCTGGTCTTATTGCTTCGGGTTTACACGGGATACGCGGTGTGTGAGTGAAACCACAGGTGGTGCAGTGTAAGCCACTTGTGGCGATGGTTAGACGCAAGTGTCCTTTGGCTTCGGTCACTGTGACAGGCCAATCCGAAACTGACGCCGGTGACCGTGGGTGTGGGATCTTCTTTTTATTCTGGGCCTCTATTTCAGTATCGTGTTGTTTTCTGTTCCGACTGTAAAGCACCCAGTACCTTCGTTTTATCGGTCTCAAGCTAGCCACTGTATGTCTCTGTCTTCCTGTTCCACTCCAGCAGGCGGCTTCCATTTCTTCTTCAACATCGGTTTTGTTCGACTAGTTCGACTTCATGTACCGTGTTCGTACTCACATTTTATATACTGGGTTTTGGTCGGGAACGACTTCGTTGTCATACATGAACTCTGTGTAACGTTTTTTCAGCCACAAATAGAAGTAAACGGACGATTATTGAACGGTACGCAGCAGGATGCTACCGTTCACTCTTCTCCTTGTACATTTTAACTGAAGCAGTTGATGAGAGATCAGCGCTTTCGCCAAGCTGTACCTTGAGACTTACTAAAATGGGACAAGGATGAAACCGAAACTTGGGCCTGGTCAGATACAAATTGAGGGCGGGTTCCTCGTGCATATAGGCCAATGGTACTCACCCATTTTTACCTTGTCTATTAGTTACACTTCGGAATACGAACGGAATCCCAGGTCTCAGTTTGCGCTCGAACCGGGCACCTAGATTTTCACGAGATTGAACCGGCCGAAATCAGTACTGACAAAGCAAAATCACGATTGAACGTAGTTTACAGTATACAAGCCAGTGTAAACACATCACATACTGTTGCAGTTAGTGATCACACCCTTTGACCGGGGAACTTACTCTGAGGGGAACTCGTCACATTAGTACAACACATAACACGGCAGACAATCTCCTGCGCTAGTGATCCTGGTTAGTCATCACATAATGTTTCTGTTGTGGTCTGCATGGGATCGACGTTCGGCATCTCACCACGGTTATTCCCACTGGTTCACGCAGTTCTAAGCTATCTGATTTAAGACAACGACCCTCAGGCTTCGTGATAGTAGAGCAATTTCGTGAACCTGATACGAAATGTTATTGCAATAGTCGTAAGGAGTTACTTAAGGGCGGCTCAGCACTTTATTCTAAACTGGCTCTCAGACAATTCTTGGGTGACGTAGGATACTACAATCAAATCCATAATGGGTTTCAACAAAATTACAACACCGTTTTATTCTATATCGCAACAAAACAAGCTATTTGAATAAACGGATTGAAAATAAATTCAACTTGAAACACTGGATTCCCTTTGACTGCTGCATTATAACAGAAAGAAGATGTGCTGTGATGTGTTGACATTTTGTTTACCTTCATCGGTCACAAACCTAAACCGTGCAGGTTATATATGGCAGAACAAGTTCCAAAATGGTTAGCATAGTTTATGACACAATAATCTCAGGCTGGTAAATCCGTTGCTCAACATCTCGTATCATCGATTGCTGGACACCTCATAACAACAGATCATCTAGTTGACCCACTTAACTCATTCCAAATATTGTTGCGTAATCAAAAGCCGCACCTGGCCTTTGGCGAAGCTCTGTTGATCAGAACTCGTCCGGCCGGCATGGTGTACACAAAAGTGGTTGAAGCAACCCATCGGATTTCTGTGGTGTTGATGGCATAATACTTGTGGATGTGTGCGTATCCATACCCTCTGTCTGTTATAGATAACCTGCATGTTTTACGTCTGAGACTAATAATGGCTTTATCCACAGACGTCAATGCTCGAGTTCTGGATCATCTAGTATGTGGGCAGGGTTCTGACCTCAGCAGAACTGAAATTCGACGATTAAGTGTGCACGTTTGGTGATAGTCTTTGCAATGGGTAGATGAACGGTATTTATTTTTTGGTCCGTGTTTCATAAAATGGTCTATGATAAACCACCGGAGCGGCTTCGGTCGACGAAGAATATCAGAAAAATTGGCAAGCCCAACAGTCTACTTACGGGAAGACGATTTCACAGTCAATCATTTGTTGGAAAACGAAAATCAAGTGACGGGCTGACCATCCCAAACGAACTGCGGAGGCTGTGTTTTCTAGCTTATTCTTGATGTGAACAGTCTAATTGTGAGACACGATATCGGTAACGATGGTGAACCCACAACTGTTAGTTTGGAGGTTTTGTAGGACAATGGATTCATCGTTTAATGGAATAACAATTGAAAATAGCGGATTCGATGACGGGCTAAGAATACTCTGCTCACAGTGAAAACGCTTTCTGATAGGTCACCTCGTAACCAACGTTTGTACTTACGTGTGTCCCATTTGTTCAGAAGGGATTCAGACAGTGTTGATAATAACATGCTAGATTGTAAAGTCTTTTGAAATCAAGAGTTTGTTGTCCAGGCATAGGAATTGACGTGTCGTCCTACGACTTAGTAGATCGATACTGTCACCTGTTAATAATAGACAGCCGAGACTCACTGTATCCAACACGGTTAATTTCCGTACCAAAGATTTGGAAATTATGATGTATGAACGTTATGGGACCCTCCTGATCACCGAGAGAAGTAATCGCCATATAACGTTCGCGACGGAAAGTTCTTTCTCTTAGGTTGGAACTGCGAATCTTCTCTGTCATAAAGCCTTCACAGCGTGAAGTCTCATAATGGTTGAAGTATTAAATGCGGTGAACACCGGAGCACAAAGAGAGGGTCCTGGCTCAACGAATCTGCTACCGGAATGGAGGAGAATGGATACGGTGATCGATCGATGCGGAACTGTTCACAGTATGTGCGAAAAGTATACAAACCTAGCTGAAATGACTGTACGGTCAGCCGTAAGCTCTTGACAGTTTAGGAAACCACACGAGAATCAGGGCGAACTGGCCCCAAAGAGTGTTTCTCAGTTTGAGGAGAGTCTATTAGACTACTCGTAAAATCTGTGAGTAGCAAACGTTTTGATCGCTTTCACTTAGGATTACTCTTCTGGTTTGCATGAGATGGGGAAAGAATGACCACTCGTTTGGCGCGTACCTTCTCAGGGATGACTGTCATGAGATGGGATAACTACCAGATTGAATACCAATCAATCAAATAAAGACTGAGACAACCACCGCATGCAAGCAGATGTTTGCTTTTAGTGCGATATATATTTTTATATAATACAGATCCACTTCAACCTCGTTGCAAACAGCCTTTTGGATACAATGCGAGGGCGTCTTCCATTAGCATTTCTATCCCACTTTGCAAGTGATAAATTACAGTTCTCGTCTTCCACGACAGCCCGATGCCTTGTTGTACATCAAAGTATTTTTTAAATGCTGTACTCCCATTCCTGAAACCGTGCTCATTTACCCGCACTTGGCATGACCAGATTCACGGAACTACCAGCTGGATTAATGTCCCATAACATTATCTGACATGTACCTGCTATTTTCTAATAGTTTGTTATATATATATATATAATAGTCGGGGCAAAACTAAATAGATACATAGTTTTGTCCCAGCTATCTTTGAACTGGCTGTGATTGTACCAGACTATTAATGGCTCCCGGTAGTGGTGTACGAGACATTATTTTCCTGATCTGTTCTTGCCCGCGGTTTGAATTACGGTGTCTGTCAGTTCCTATCCGTTATTCCCAATCACTATCACGTGGCTCACTACATTATGACGGTAACCGCGAGACAACTTCGGGGACTGAAATTTCCACTTGACCGATTTGATTAACTTTCGATCCACTAGCGTTGTTAATGTGTTTATTAGTTTGCTATTATGTTTAGGAAATAAGGTGATTGAGAGTTTCGTTGCCAGTGTGAGGTGTCAGTAAGTGCCTCTATTGTCTAGAAATATATGAGAAGCCTGTGGTATTCGTTCTGCTGAAAATCCGACCGATAAGGCCACAGTGATCAACTCAACACTTTTCATGGGTTCATTATTGGCAGAGCGGTTGAACTTGTTGAGCGCTGATAACACGAACGATTTTTTGTTCTATTCGGAGCTGTCTGTTAAGGTGTCCATGTTGTGGCCGTTGGATCAGTCTTCTCGACAGGTTGTGTCATGAATGCTCACAGGCTAATCTACCTTTACTCGTTGGTGTTTTCTCTGGACTTGACAGTGAGAAGATGGATCTTCATGGATGTTTGTGTTTAACCTGAATTTATTATCCACCAAGCCGTAAATCCGAAGTCGTAACCCTCACCTCGCGCTGCGATTCGTGTTCACCCTCCCATTTGTGTTGTGACCGCTGAGTTTTGATACCAATAGATAATGTATTTATCGTTTTGCCTCTCTCTTTGGAAATTCGTGCCCAGTTCTCTTCACCAGATATTTCCAGATACTGTCCATACTAGTGGTTTCGTGTGCGCTCCACGAAAAAAACTAACTGTTCCTTTGTTTGGGTTAGTTCAGTAATCAGTATATGTTCAACGGGTTATACTCTTTCATGTAGCAAAATGTATCCCAGAGAGGTTGACATTATCAGATCGTGCAAATTTATAAACCATGTTGTTCGCAGGTCCGCAGGACTCGATCCTCCTTTCCTTAGTTTTATCAATCCGAGTTGTCGTCAACTATGCTATCTTAAAAATGCCTTGGTGCCCCTAGTTTGTATTTGTTATGTATTAAACTTGCCTTCCAGTTACACTCTAGTGATCGCAAATTTCGGCAATAGACTCTGTTCGAGATGACTCCTGCTAGATTTTGATTATTGACCCGGTGAAAAATCCGTTCAACCTTTTTTGTGTCGTGTACGCTAATCAGGTTCTGACTTATCCTCTGCCTACTGGCAGCTTAGCAAGTTGTCTCGGTTCTGTTACCTGTATCCCTGGTGAAACCTCTGCTCGAACTTCTGCGGTATGCAGTAAATTACCGTTAGTTTTAAATTTGAGAAAAACTGCCTAGCGGTCCTCTTTTTAAGACTCGCATCATGCTCACTCTTACCTTTGTCGATCAATAAAGTGCATTCTCATCTTCTGAAGGCCGCGATATCTTCTCTTGTAAATTTTCACTTTAATTTCATTTTGCCGTTTTCCAATTACCCTTTGAATCCGCACAGGTTTTTGTTCATTCTACTTCTGCTGGTTGCTTGTTTTTGTTTCAGTCAGTTTTGCCATCTACTCCCTCCTCTAATGCGTGCCGTGATACAACGAGTTAAAGAAGCATCTGTGACGGGTAAGTATTAATCGTCGTTGTGTGAGTATATGTGTACTTTTAACTGATTATTTGGCTTCTTAGTGATGTGTCAACTCGATTTGAGCTTATTCTTGGTGTGTGAGTGGTCACAAGTTCTGGTTGCCTCATTCCTGTCAGAATCCGCTGATATGATACCCTTGCTTGTGCCTTCCTGTTGATTTTCGGTGTCCTGTCTGGCATTTTTTGATTGTCAAAGTTGATAGTTGATGACGAAACTAACGATGCACCACATCACGTGGATATTTATACTTTGTATTTGTGTTTATATGTCAAATTTTACTGTAATGTAGATTGAACTTCTGTTTGTCCTCTTGCAATAATCATGATTTTGTTCTCTTACACAGTTTAAACTGATAAAGGATACGAATAAACGGTTTCCTATTGCTGATTCTCGTACAAGTCAACATATTGAAGGGTGGTGTTCGGTTGCATAGTACTTGGAGGGTTACCGATGAGAATCTTTAGTCCGAAACCGAAAAAAATGGCGACATCTCACAAAGGTCGGAGGCGGATCAAGGAATATTCTCATTTGAAAATTGCCCGCTTTACAGGCAACGGGGCTCTGCCGGCGCAGTCGATCCCCTGAATCATTTGGTGGATTCCATATGAGACAATGGGACGCGTGGGTTAAAGAGTCCAAATATGACATTTCCCAGCTCTTGGTGTGGCTTCGTAGCTCGGCTGGTAGAGCGCTTACCGCGTTGAGGCATGCAGTGTCTGTTGCTGGTTCGATTCCAGCCGAAGCTCCGACTTTTCACAGTTGGGTCTCATCTAAAATCATAAATCTGACACGCTACTCATTAGTAGTACAATTCCTGGATTATTCTCAAGTGAACCACCACCCACACTTGATTTCAGCCTTCCCATTCTGTTCACTTTAATTGAAAAATTGTAGGCTATAGAACTGCGAAAGTGAGCATTGTGATAGTCACACTGTGAAGTAGTCAACCTCCCAATTGTGTCTACCGAAAGTGTCTCCGTTCATTTTTAGATCGATTATTTTATTATCTTGTATAAAAAGTGAACATGGATTTTTTGCTGTTCAAATTTACACACCCTAATTGTTTGCTACTTGCTTTTCACATGGATTAACTACCAGTCAATGGTTCGCTGATCAGTCAGATCGGTCGTGGCATTCTGGTATTTATCGGGCTCTCCTCAAAAGATACGAAAAAAGACACTGATTACATGTGAGTGACAGATTTACATGTTGTGTGATTGTTGTCTGTTTTACACGGCATCCTTTTAAGCCGATTCTTACCTTATGTATATGCACACAAGTCTTTGTTGGGCTTGGTCACATACTCTTGTGATCTGGCTTGCCAGAATCTCACTCTGCTCGTACGCTTCCTAGCCTTATTTATCCAGATTTCTGCCAAACACGTAGTGCTTAGGTGAGATCACAGGTTGTGCACCACAAATCACTGGTTACGAAATGTCTTCACCATAATTAGCCTCCGACCATTTTGATGGAGAAATATCTTAAATGCCGCTGAGTAAATAAGTCTTGGTCGACAATGTTTACAAGATTTTTGGGAAATCTGCAGATTTTGGGAAGCTGAGATCGTTTGCACACGTTTGCATCAGTGTCGGACGGCTCGGAAGAAGTGTCAATAGTTGAGGTTTTCTTTCAAAAAAGTTTCATAAGGTCAGGGATAATGCGATTGTGAATGGGAAGTAGTTTGAGGTAACTAATCGAAACAGCTTAGCAAGCATAGTGTAAATGCACTTCGACATACGGTACAAAATGACTACTTAACATAAATAGTGAAAGATCGAACGTACATCCACCTCGTTGTGATGTTTTCTGATGGCCAAATTGTCCGATATATGTGTCAAGCCTTCTTTGCCGTGTTCATTGTAGATGGAGAACTGTCTCAATTCACACAGCCTTTGTGGATAATATAGTGAGCTATATCTCAACCCACTCTGCAACTGTCCTAACAGATTGTTTCATCCCCTTATCCTTCCTATATGTGACACTTCGCATCCTGCATCTGCAAGCCACTTAACCATAATTTCCAAATTGAGCATATTTTTAAAGTCCAGATATTGAAAGCATTGCTTATATCCCTCGCTCATCCATTCATCCATACGGATCACGAACCTGACCAAGCACTGTGGGTCGAGTCACCGCTCAGGACATAGGTAATGTGAAGGTATTTCACACAAAAAATGCCAAAAAGCTAGAAGTGGATAAAAAAACAAGCCTGAACAGGGACGTTGTAGTTGTAGGGACGACATCGATTGCGGCACGTTACCATCTCGGACGGAGTTTCTAACCAGCGATTTGGGTGATCACGTGGTCCCCGACCGGATAGTGACACTCACCTGCTTTTCTCAACGGAGTAGTAAGAAAGTTTCTACATTTTTCCTACAGAAGTTGACAATGACAAATACCACAACCACATCAAGTCGCTGGACATGTATTACTAATAATACAGATGAATTGACTACTTGCAGGATACGGACCCCAATTTGTTTACGTTCACAAAGTAAAATCCAGCATGTGAGGACTGGCCTACAAAATGCCATCGGATCAGTTTAACGTGTGACGAAGTGCCTTCGAAGCGATCGATCGGCTGATGATAGTGGCACAATGACCGATAAGAAAGGTGTGCTCATAGGGATGGAGGAACGAGAGAAGTGACAGGCAGTAAAGAGCGTAAGTGAAAATGCATAACCACAAGAGACGAACCGGAAAATTTCTCATTGTGAATGCGGGTTGGAGTGAGTGATAAACAGTACATCGTGTAGGGGTATATAATGGAGCGTTGAGTGGCTTATAGAATTTCGACATCCGTGGGAGTCTCACGGTCTTCATATTTTGTGTTCATGTCGTTGCTTGATCAAAACACGGTTTTATTGCACTGTTGGTTTTCCCACTCTTGCAAGGTCCGGTACATTCAACGCTCCGCTGGTATGTGGAGTATTTGACTCGGCCATCACAACCTGAATATTAGATCAGCTGAACGCTTATCCGAACGTTTCGAAATACACGCTGGCGAACGATCGCCTTGCTCACTTGATCATCTCACTTGAGGTGTACTAATTGTCGGAGACGACGATGGTCAAGACAGCAAATCCGGTTAGGCCTCCGTCGCGAACAGGTCACTTCTCTTAGCCATAAAGCAAAACTTTGCACGCACGAGTTACACGTCCTCCGTTCTAGCGACACCCGGACGCCATTTCGACACTATTGATTGCCTGACTGGTGAATAAAGCACGCGCCCTTTTTATTCTCGCTGATATCTCATCAGTAATATTATCAAGTGAATTGAGGATGCTTCTCGAGCATGCAAAACGTTGCACAGTTTCAAGCGAGCTGCCTGCGGGGAATTAGGTGGGAGTGAGAATGTCGCAGTCTCTAAAGTAGCCGATTGCGCGTTGAAGATGGCAAACACATTCTGCAAAGATCAGCCTGGTCACTTATCTTCTCATCCACAGTTTAGATGCCTTCAACAGAACGCATTTCCTATCGGCCAGCTTGGTGCCGGAAAAAACTCCGCATTAAGCGCATCTTTCAGAGTATCACCCGTGATCAAGGTTGAACAGAGGTTCAGAGATCTGCCACCCTTGGCGAACCCCGCCCAAAGTGATGAACATGCAAGTCCGTTTTTCATAAACCCTTACCCTGGTTGCAGTGTGCATGCAACAATGGCAACAAATTCATGTGTTCCTGTGGTTCCCCTTTGCGAATGAGACAGTTCTAGGAAACGTTACATGCGACTGAGTCGGAGGCACTCCTTAGGCTTAGAAAGAACTGGAATATCGTATGCCTGTAGCGGTATCAGTGCGCAGGATCTGTCGCTATGTAAAATTGTGATCAATACGTCGCCGACCTGATTGGTTTGTCGCGCGATTTTCACGTGTGTGGATTTCCACGGGTTTAATGGGCCGACGTGATATAAGACGGATGAATAACCTGGAAATAATGGATGCTAGACTGATATGCTTGTGGTTGCCCCACTTTTTGAAAACGGAAATAACTGCTCATATGCACTACTCACCAGGTACCTCATCAGTTTCACAAACTTTCTGAAGCAGTTTTGTCAGTTCCACTATCAACACATCAGGCCAAACAGCAGTTTTTGGTCATTCTCGATGGACTTTTACGCTTTGCGTAAAATACGCATGAAGTATACCAGGTGACGCTAAATCCGTTAAGCGTGTGCAAATATCTGTGGATATCAATATAGAAAAAGTCTTAAAGAAATTCCAGGTAAGTCGCACCATTTATAGTTCTGTCGGTTACGTGGGACCCAGCGAGCATCACGAATCACGGGGGGACTAACCCCGTGGTTTGATTCGATTGGTGCGTTCTGTAAACCTTATTTGTGTTGTCTACCCCACCGTAACGATAAAACGCGGCTTTGTTGCTGTAGATTTTTTTTCTACCAGAGATAATTGCTGGCTAACCGCGTCTTGGACCCGTTTAAAGAAACAGCCAACGATTCTGTTGACCGACTTCCTTAGTAGCCACAACGTGAAAAAATCCATTCTCATGGAATTACAGACTAGCGGTTACCCGCTAATTAGATCGCCTATCCGTGGACTGTTGTTCGTCGAGCTCATAAAGATAAATTAGCATAACCTTCTTCTTCTTCTTCAACAAGTTTTCCGAAGTTATTGTGTTCTGTTTTCGTGAATTCTGTCATCTGCGATCATATCCTATATGGAAGAAGCTTTGTTTAACTTTCGCCACCATTGTAACTGTGGGTTTCCTCCTCCTTAAATGATGACATTTAAACTCATGGCATGCCTTCTGCAAGCTCAAGTCTGAAGAATTCAACAAGATCGACTCTGTTCATTAAATGTGCAGTGTTCACAAGCTTCGGGAAGTTGAGCCATAACCCATAACTAATAGTGGAACGAACACAGTATGCGATTGCAATGGACCATACACCAACGGGACGCCGTTATCCATTGGACCTCACACACACGACCCTGTGGTGGTTGAACCAAGGTGAAATATTGTACCTGGTAGCTTTATTTGACAACAGTCGTGCTTATCTGAATCCAGCGGGTTAGCCCGAATATCACAATAGATTGTCCCTCTTAGTCGGCCGATTACGCGCGTGCCTCTGTCCGCTTACATTGGTGGAGAAATCTCTCGCAGTCATCGGTAGGCTGTTTACAGGACCTTACATCACGTGGTATATGAAAGCTGGAGCAAGCTGCATGTCACAGGTATGGACGAATCTCATTCTGTTGAAGGAAGCAAGGTAATTGATAGGTGCATGGAAGTAACATACATGCTCATGAATGCTGAGAGGTTCACACTTCTTTAGACTAAGTGATTTTTTGATTATTAACGAAGGGGATGGAAGATTTAGAACTGTTCGTGCGCACCCAAACATGGGTTGTAGTCTGACGACAATAGCCTCTGCCGTTGATCTTAGTCACCTTCTGACAGCTCTGGAGTGACGTCGACGAACCTTGTGGACAATTTGGTATGCGTCTTCCGGTTTTATTCAAAAGTGACCAGAAGTTCGTTGGATAAAGCGTTGTGTTGGTTGCGTTTTTGGGCCTTCTCATCCATGTGGCAAATTACAAGACCTAACTGCAAGATTCAGCCTGAAAGTCCATAATGGGCAATACGTTATTATTTCTGTTAGCAAAAGTCACACATTAGTGCGGATTATTTCGAGCAGAGCGACATATACAAACACATTAGATGAGGACACCGCAGTTTGAGTACTGAGACGGTGAATCAGTGCGTCATCTAAACAGGAGTCGAACGTGTGCTACTAAGTTGGATAAATAGTGTGAAGACGTTATTGAGCGTCACGTGTTTGATTGGCAGACGCTGATCTCGTTTATGACCAGGCGTAATTCAATGATATCCGTGATCAGTGCTAGGTGTTTGATTGTAGCCCTTTGGTTGAGGGAAGGGAAGCATAGTGACCTAAATCACTGCGGATGTGAATTGATACAAGGCTTACTAGGAACCCAACAAGTCCAAGAAGGTTGTCCACAAGTTCTTGGTGCATTTCAAGTTGTGTTGAGCTGTAAAACGATCGAAAAATAGGATAACTTTATCTAATCCGGATGAAGTGAAACCTATTTGACACGCTTCGAATACAATTTTTTATGCTTCTCAGATGATTCAGGCTAAAAATTCAAGTTTTCGCACGAAAAGTGAGGCAACTTATGCACCGATTACTACATCGAGGTTATCAGAAACTAACGGTACTAGGCCAACCTACCGAATCTCATACGCAACATCGGTTAGCCTGAGCAAAACGCTTCTTTGTGTGGATTGATCAGTGAAACGGTGTGACCTTCAGCTATACCCCAAAATTAATTTACAAACGCTTGGCTATTGGGCATTTTGTCGATAGGACCTACGAAAGAAATGGAACTATGTTGTCGGAAATCTGTTCCAGGTTTCTGATGCACAACTACTGTTATCCTAGTTTTAACGAAGGGTTTCTTTCTGTTTGCTTTGATCATCGAAAAAGAAGCCAGTCTTAAATTGCGTGGATGGTTCTGATCTCTTTGATTCTCCGTAATCGTTTTTGCACTTCAAGAGTAACAAACAAGACGAGAACGAACCGGTTTTTACGCTAGTCGTGAGTGTGTCGTTCAACTAATCACTGTTTTTAAACAGTTCACTTTTGACAGTGACAACAGAGATAAATGTTGATTGTTTCCTTAAATATTCGAGGAGGTTTCTCTTCTATTTATAGAGCTGTCCTGCAACTTGGTCTTTTGAGGAGGTATTCACCTCATAAGTTCATTCAGACATTATTCAAACTTTGGTCGAGCAGGCGCTCGTGGGCTTTTTTTCCGACAGGAATGTTTGATAAGTACGCTTACTATTATGTTTCTTTGTCTTCGGCTTGGATGACATCTCAAAAACAACAGTGAAAAGTGAACATTCCAGCGTTATCAAACTCCTCATTTAACAAACTTTCTACTTCGAATTTTGCTGACGACATTGCTGTGACAATTTACAGACGGTTCAAAACGTTATGAACCTGTTGGTGACATCCATTCGTCCATATGGAATGTGCCTAGGGTTTTAAGGGACTAAAGTATCAGTTCAAGATTGGCAGAGGTCTGTGCTTCTAACTACTTTCAATGGCGAAATGTCAGGGCTAGTCGATGTTTTTTGCATTCCAAGGAACTTCACGAGTGTTTAGTGAACTGTGAGTGAAACGGTAGGCAATTCTATTTTGGAGGCCAGAATGATGTTTGTAAACTTGTGCCGTCTAAAGCGACCGGAAGATGAGATCCTCCTTATTAAAAAAACGGATGTATATACTCTCTCCCTCTGTACATTCGGTCCTGCTATTTAGTAACGAGCCCCGGCCTATGCGACCTCAGTTCACAGTTCGTACATGATTTCTTAACTGCGCGACGGAAGTTTAATGTTTCAACGAGAAAACGCCTCAGTCCTCACAATCGTGGTTTGTATATGACAGTATATAGTGTTTAGATTCGCCTGAAGGTAGCCCTAACTTGTGATCTGCGGCAGTGTCATCTCTGGTATTGTGTTATACTTTGCTGATGGGCTGCGTTCGGATGTCTGCATCCATAAGTGACTGAAGACTACGAATGGAGATGACAGATTTGAACTGGTCTGAGCCAACTGCTCTTGGCTGGAAACGTTCGTGTTCGTGGTTCATGAACCTGACGCGGATAACTGAACGGTCAGCATTTTTGGTGGCCACCTTGAATAATTAGTATCACGTGTTGAATAAAGAAGACTGTCCACCAAAAATCTGCCTTATCGTTTAAGCAGTCTCGTCAAGCGTACACCCACGAAGGTCGCTAACATATCAAAATCGACATATTGGTCATGTTCCACCGAATTGGTTGGTAAAGATGGAGACGCACCTCCTGGAAACCATCCTAACGGGGAAATTCAACGTGAAATTTACCTTCATATCGCTTAAACCGTTATTTGTGGGTCACGTTTACTATCAAATGGGATTAAGGCTTGTAGTGGATTGACCGTATTTTCGACAGACTAATGACGGACTAATGCTTCTTGCAGATAGAGATTGACCTGTGTCACTGGAAAAGCGTTCCTCCACCTTCTCGATAAACTTTAGCTGCTAAGTGAATTCTACTTCTTCCACTGCTATGACCGATGTTCAATGCGTCCATTCCTTCTGCTTGTTTGTTACAACACGCGTATTATCAAGACGGCATGTACGTGAAATCATTTCCATCCAGACTCGGTAGAAGAGAAAGCGAGCTTGACAACACCGTTTTTAGTACATAGGTGGTACGAGCACTTTACTGGACTAACAGTCTAGGCCATCCATACAAGAATACAACTATTCCATACTATTGATTTGCCTTGGCTCAGTTCTGCCCTGTTGCTGTCCACCAGCAGCATGGAGTGACTGTCTGGTTTGATACGTACCGAAGACATATCACCAGTTCTTTGGCTGAAGTTGGGATGCTTTTGGCAATTACCAGCAACAGGTTATCTGGAAGTGAAATGTTTGTGCAGGACACCCTGCAATTTGTTGTCATCCGTTTTTCACCGTAGTGGAGAGAATCATTGACTTAAGCATTCGCTTTTTTTGTGTACTCCTTAAGTTCATCGAATCGTTTCCTTAATTTAATCGGTTACTTCATTTCGTCAAAATACTATTCCATTTAACTTCTGTTTAGAACTGTTCTGTCAGTCAGTTTATTCTTGTATTGTTTTTCGTTGTTTGGCAGTGTCCGTAAAATTTTGAACCTTCGTCTATTCCCGAATGAGGACGGCTCTAGACGATGGGACAGAAGTGTGAAAGATCTCGATTTGGAAGTGTTGTGTGTGAGTCAGGTAGGTTTCAGTCGCGGGAAAATTGCCGTCTACTTGTTACAATGTCTATTCTCTCGCTGATTGTATTCCTGTATCGACTCGAGGTGTTGTTTCTTGTGACCACCTATTTACCGAGTTTATTTCTCTGAAAAATGGCCCTCAGAGTTGTGGTTTCATTACACCATAGCAGCTGACTAATGCAAACGAATGAAAATAGTTGTCGGTTGATCAAGCACTTCAGCTTGAATTTGTCCCTCAGACCAGAGGTCTTTTGATTCATACTGTCCATGACATGAGACGCTAGGGGTGACAACTGGTCGAGTTTAGTGACGCATTTTATCGTTTGATGTGACCATCTTCAAAATATAATCAATCAATGGAGCGAGACTACAATAGCCTCAAGGAATCTGTCCTTTGGATATCATCCTAATCTATCTTTAACCCAGATCGTGTGTTTGCAAGTTGTAGACACTTTTATGTTGATCCTCCGAGTTCCATTTCTAAGCTCAGGTAGTTAATGGTACATGGCACGATTGATAGTTATATTGATTTGTCCATGTATGAAACAATGCCTTATCAAGGTCAAATTAGCAATAGAAATAATTACTGCCAGTCTCCTAAATGCAGCTGTATGAATTCTTGCATATTTTTGCAGAAATTATAACCCGACGACTGATCTCTAATCAACTCATTGTTCAATGGATTAAATGAAGCCCGACTAGGTCTCTGACGTTACTCTCACTTGCAGCTCGGTTGTTTGTTTGCAAGGTGTAGGCACCTTGATGTTGAATGTTTCAATATGGACGCTATCTAATTACGCCTTGGTTCTCTAACCTGCGGGGTCTTGGAGGATCACATTAGTGGGACGAGGTGATAATGGTGCTTTGGAATCATTTAACTTTTCTAAACAAGATTCATTGACTTACGGGATAGGATAATTTAATCCACTGAATACATTCATATATATATATATATGTATGAATGTATAAATGGATACTGTTCCGTTGTATAACAACGCCTTTCATTCAGCTTTGCGATAGTCATTTTTTAAATTCTTAATGGTGGTCTTAACGAATTGGTCACTTCCCATTGTGCCTTTGATTGTATCCGGTTCGGCAGTGTGTTGTTGATAGTTGGTGGCGAACCCATGCTGACTTTTTCGAATGCCTCCATCCCGGTACTGTCAGTTTACGTGTTCTCCACTTAGACTGCGAAGACTAGAGCAAACGATCATTCCTAATGCGATTTGGTCTTATTCTGTCTTTGCGTTTTGCTGATGTTTGTTCTGTTATTAGCAGTTTACTGCGTTAATCGAAAAGTTTTTAAACGAGCTTATCTCAGAAATTGAGTAGTTGTTACTGCTGCCTGAGTTGGAGAATTGTGTCGCATTTTATTGTAATAATACTGTGTGTATATTGTCGTCAGTTTGCTTCAAAGTTCCCTTAGTTCCGCTGCCAGAACGTTCACATGAAGTAGTTTAATCTTTTCCCACTCAACATAGCGGTTCCGCGTACACCGTCACTTTATACCAGATCCGGAAATTAAGTATGCTTTCTTTTGCACTCTCTTCACTTTTCTTAGCTTACAGCACATCTTCATTTCCTGCCCATTCTACCGTTCAAGGGCCTATATATTTTATCACAATCCCCCTAGGGTTTGTATAGATTGCTTATTGACTGTATTGGTCTAATTTAGATTATAAAAAAACGGTTGTATGCAAATTACGAGCTAAAAAGTAACACAACTTATCAAATTAAACCGTTTGGTTATGAAACTGTACTGAGGAGTTTAGCACCAGTTCGAATGTAACATGACAGTATAACGCTTGTCATCAATTCAAAAAAAAAGTTGCTCAGTCTTTTGTGGGGTTTTTTTACTTTGCCGAAAACCACTCAATAGCTACAATTTTTGGTTTGTTAATCTAGGGAAAATAGAGAATCTACCATTCTACCATTCATACGATAGGCTTAAATGCCAAAAGTACTTGACTTCATATTAAATTAAAGGCACAAAACCTTTTGCTCGTGTCTGTGGTCCTCATGTCAGTTAGGTCCTTTCGTCCAATGCATATTTGGCTGCTGTTTGTTCTCCGTGTACATACTGCCTAGCATTCTCGTGTCTTTCCTCCGTAGAAAATTGATTGCGTAAAGTTACATCACTCCTGGGTTAATAATTTCCACGTGGCCTATAGTTCATATTATTTCGACAGATTCAGTCTGCCACTACCGCCCAAGCTTACAATGTTATGCTTGTATATGTGTTAGCCAGAAACTGGGAAATATTTGGAGTTACTGTGGTCAAAGTCCACGTTGACGCACACCCCGTTGCAACTATGCTTTATGCATCATATCTATTTCACACTCAGTAGTTCCACTTTCCATTGAGGTAGTTGTATGTCTTCCTCATATTTACCGCCCACCCTCATCCAAACAAACAGTTTACACTGTATTGTGAGCTTAAAGGGAACAAACTGGACTTCCATCAAGCCATGGAGCCTACTCTTTCGGAACAGGCCTACTCTACGTGCATTTCCCAGTTACGGCAAGCTTACTCCCCGGACCGTGTCAAAGGTAAGGTCCGTGCCGCTTCATTGTGCGAGGTTGAACAGCTTCATTTTGTCAGTCATATCGTCTACCTTGTTAGATCAGCTTCACTTAGTAGTCTCATGTGTTCATAAAAATTTTGCGTGTTAGAGACAACAATTGTTTGGTGTTTACTAACTTCTGCACATGATACCGTCCCTCATATCATGGTAACTGCGCTCTTTTTGCGGTTAGACTACACTCTACAGACAGTAGTCACGGCCGATTTTCGTTGGTTTAACTCGCTATTAGTGGATCAGTTGTTTGTTTACAAGATGTAATGACCTTTAGGCTGAATGATTAGATGTGGATAGTTGTTTTTGGTAGTTGGGCGCCGTTCTTCTTTTTTAACTAGGTGTACAATCTTCCACGAAGACGGTNGCTATTAGTGGATCAGTTGTTTGTTTACAAGATGTAATGACCTTTAGGCTGAATGATTAGATGTGGATAGTTGTTTTTGGTAGTTGGGCGCCGTTCTTCTTTTTTAACTAGGTGTACAATCTTCCACGAAGACGGTGAGCAACGCGTAGCGATAAACCAGTGATCCCAAATATTCAAAACAAGATTGGATCGTAATGCCACGGTATTATTGAACAAATTATCAAAGTGAATATTTAGACAACCTCAACAGTTTCGATCGACGGATCGTTTTCGGGGAACGGGTTACAATTTGCTGTTGAACGGGCTAACTATGAACTATAATCACATAATAAAGCATTCATATCCAAAAGAGCTCTTCGGAGCAGTCAAAAGGTTCCAATAAATGGGGGCGAGCCGAGCTCCAAAAAAGGAGATGCACGCACCACTCAAGTAAAGTACAATCACTGACAACTGGCTATTCGCACAACCATCAAATTGATGTGACAAAACAAAATCGTTTAGGTCAAGGTCTAATTAACGTCCAGAAACAGGGGAGGTTGAATGCAGACGGGATGAATATTTAGGGGGAATTGGGTTGGGTCGAATATTCACACGATTGTAGTTCACAAATTTGATACACCAGGGTTTGCTCTTTTCTTCTTGGTTGCATACCAGTTAAACAGTGGTGTAAACCACTGATCTATATGTCTGTTTTTCTTATGATAATGGTGGTTATGATTCTAATCTAATGTATTAGGGGCCATAATCGCATAAAAACCCGTTATTTTGTTCGACTCTTATTTTTCGTTTTACTTGTGTGTTTATCTGACCATTCCGCCTGTTTGAATATCCATAATTCAGTCCATCCGGTAATGAGTCAGCTCGTCTTCATTACTAACACCGTTACAATCAATTTTGATACTAATGTTTGGCTGTCGTACAACGATGAAAAGAAACGTGTGGTTGAGAAAGAGCCTAAGGGGAAGAGATGGAGTCTGATTCCTAAATTAGACATCCAAAGCCAAAGTGTGTAAGTTCTAAACAAGACACTTTCGTTGTGACATTTACTGCACGCTTATTTGATAGGCCAGCCATTCAGACAGTCGCAGCATCCACGCTACTGACACCGTTTGATTTTCACCTCACCAAAGTTTTCACTCAGGCTGAGTTACGAGGTCCTTGGCTCAGAAGACAAACAGTACCTGTCGTGGCTAATCTACTGTTTACACCCCTAATTAGCTTAAGCCGTACCAGCAGGTCGCATCTCTCACGTTGTCTACTCGTTCACTTGCTGTTGCCGTGACGTTTACATGGTCAGAACAGACAGACAGCTATCTCAGCGTGTAGCAAAACGCGCCCCGAAATGGTTAAAACAATTGTTGACACAACAATCTCAAACTGGTGAATCTGGTGCACGAAACCCAAATATCATCGAATGCCAGGCCCCTCATGTTAACACGTCACCAAGTTGACCTACTTAGGCCATTGAAAATATTGTTACATAATCAGAACCCGAAGCTACTGGCCTTTAGCGAAGCCCCGGCGTTGTGTGCACAAAAGTGGTTGAAGCAACCCGTCGGGTTGCCGTGATGTTGATGACATGATAAGTGGTGTGATTGTGTGCGTCTCCATGCCCTGTCTGTCTCTGTGTCTGTCATATATAACCTGACCTTTTCTGCTACCTTGGCGTTATGTCAGGCTTGCGTGTTGTTTTGATCCGGAGGGCTGTGCTGACTGGGACTTCGGTCCTGCAGGTTCAACCTTGTCAGATTGGCCAAAGGGGAGTAGCCGGGTAAAATGCAGATGCGTGCGTTTGTTGTGCGTGGTGGCTGTGTGTTGTGGCTCCGTTGTGGCTTCGTTGGGCAGCTTTCTTGTTTTTGCCTTGACTGACTGTATGTATGTCTGCTTAGATCGTGTGTACAATGTTAGTGTTCCTGTGAGTGGGTGCTGAATTTGTTTTGATATGGCTGTCGATCCTCTCCTTGGAGGTTGATGCTGCCGGGTCTGCGTGGGTGTGTAGATCACCTGCTGCATTACGGTTTAGGCCTTTTAGCCAAAGGCTTTGGTTGAGGGCCCTAATCGCTCTCCTGCACAGGTCTGGGCGTCCTGGCAGTATCCAAAGCCTATACATACCATGATGATACAAACTAAACCAAATACCATACTGCATCGGCCGTCGCGCAGGATAAACCGGGTCGCCCTATCTGCTACACATGGCAGGGTGGATAGGCGAAAATATGCTACTGCCAGACACTCACCCTCATACTTCACCCCATCCATGAGCCCCAGAGCAAATAATGTTCAATTAGATTTCAGTGCCCAGAAGACCAACCTGAAACAGACCCGGGGACGCAAGACGCTTACGATTGGGACGTGGAACGTGCGCACGCTGCTGGATCGACCCAGCGCCACAACGACCGGAACGACGCACCGCCCTGATCGCGATGGAACTGCGTCGTTCGTTCAGTCGAATTCGCTAGTCTTTGAGTTGTTTGATGCATGTTATAATCACCTTTAAAAGGTAGTTCTATATAAACCTTTTTCTCACTGTGGCGACCTGTTCGGAAGGTGGTTTCGGTCTACGATGCCTTTCTGTGAACCTTTTTGGATACTCATTGGATTGTAGCACAGACGTGATCAAGTCGCGAGGTTATCCTGTGTACAGATTCGTCTTACGCGTGTGAATAGTGTATTTACTAGTGTGCGTTTGTGATGAACCGGTGTGAAACTACTAAAGTTCAAACATTGACCAGACCATTTGCTTTTCAAATAGATAGCCCCTTTAATAGCGCCATCTTTTCGGCGATTTATGAGTACGTCTAGAAACGGTAAACAATCATCAGCCTGAAATTCACAGGTTACCTTCAGGTTGAGATAAGAACTATTTAAGCGTAGCACTAGTTTATCTGTTACCTGTTTGGAATGACTGAATACTAGTATATCATCAACGTAGCATTTGTAATATGGCAGACTCGCTATGTCTGTGACTAACTCCTGTTCAATCCTTAACCTGAAAAAGTCTGCTAAGATGGGTCCTAGTGGACTTCCCATG
Organism: Paragonimus westermani; assembly: GCA_008508345.1. Lineage (NCBI taxonomy): Eukaryota > Metazoa > Platyhelminthes > Trematoda > Plagiorchiida > Troglotrematidae > Paragonimus > Paragonimus westermani. The sequence goes on along the minus strand of QNGE01005250.1, from coordinate 25,441 downwards.
GCTACCCCATCTATGTGACGGTGGCACCGATCAAGAAAACGGAAGCTGACGTTTTCAGTGCATAACAATAAAGTTTCCCTCAGAATATCACTGGGTAGAGGTATGGTAGTGTGGCTCGTTTCAACGAGCTCACAAATATACTCAATTGTCTTTGGTAGTGGAACGTTTGTGAATAGTGATTGAACATCCATGGGGCACATCAACTCATTAGCAAGGTTGATTTTGTCCAACTCATTGATCAACTCAAAAGAATCTTTATTAGAACAGACGTGGAACTTCTGTTTTAATCGAGTTGGGATGGTGACTAATGAGCGTGCCAGTTTATGGTATGGAGAATTAATCATCGTCAGAAGCGGCATTCCAGTAGTGTGTCTTGGGGAGGCCGTAGAGTTGGGGTGTCGACAAACCACACGGTTCAAGAGATTTGTACATCATGTCGTCAGTTATGCGTAGCTGTAAAAGAAGCTGAAGCTGCCTTCCTACGCGACCTTCCATTTCGGTGAAACTGTCCACTGTGTCAATTTGCTGAAACTTCGTTCGGTCCTCCTAATATTAACAGCATCCTTTGCACATACGCGTCTCTGTCTAAAATGACTTCTTCGGAGCCCTTATCTGGCCCAAGTATTACTACATTTTTTTGGTTTAAATTCTCTAAATGATTGCATGTTGCCTCGTGATAACACGCCGGTCGTTGATCGGAGTCATGAGAAACCCATTAGCTATATCCATGAATTGATTTATCTAGAATTAAGTTCTACCTCTATACTCTGTTTTGCCTATTTTTCTCTTCGACAATTATGGAAAAATTCCGCACCAGTGTTGACCACTAGCGTACTATTGCTGATGGTGTCGATGATGACGAAGAACTGCAAGACTAGTGTGTTGTGCCTTTTCCGAAATAAGTCTGCCGAAAGGTCCACCTGAACACAAAAGCTTCTATCGTCTTTAGGTGGCGTTCACTTAGTACTCACCGAAATTTAAATCTCAGTACGAGAAAATTAGCTGTCATACGGAACGTGCTTGCGTTTTGCTGTCAACTTCATGCTTCCTGAGAATGTGATGGAACGCTCGTAAAGCAACTCCGAAGATGGCGCTAGGTGAACTGTACAAGGAGTCACAGGGTGCTTATGACAAAACGAATTCATAATGTGATGATAGATCAAACGTGGTGTGCTCTACTCAAACTGGACTCTTTCACCAGATGTAAAATTTACCGGGGGTACCTGCTTTGGGTAAAGAAACCTCCCAGAACCATTCAAGAGTTACTTTAATAGGTTGGAAATAGACCCAGTTTACCCCTAAATAAACGGCACGCTAGTCCTACCAGACAAAACACCGGACTGTTCACACATTGGATCCAGGTTGGATCACTAAGTTACACATAATACCGTTCGTGTACACTACTCAAACACCATTGTGGTAAATTAAATTAGTGTAGAGCTCCTTCAGCCAATCCAAAAAGCATCACGATTCTACCTTGTATGGAAAATTTTTGAAATTCATCCGAACTACCTCAGTTCAGTGTCTTGCAGAACAATGGTATCTTCCGAGACAAATGGTGTACGTTTTTCATCGAGTATTTAGAAAACGTGCGTTCTAACGGAACCCCTGTCAGATGGTCACAAAGGGTGTCTTAATCTGTATTAGCTTGACTACTATTAAAGTCTGAAAATCAACTAGCAGGCTTCAAGATCAAACAAGAACTACAAAATGTACCGTTGTGCAATACCACAATTCTCCTGTTCTTGGTCTTGAGTGTTTGGTTGGTTTGCAGAATCTCCTGTTATGTTACTAATGCCGCTCATATCTAACAAAATACGGATCTTAATTGCCTATAAGGTCTCAGCTCTGGGGTTTCTTCCTTGTGCCTGACTCACTGTTCCCTGTCTTACTTTGACACATTCCGTCCTTCACGCTCTGCCACCATTCTACACATTACCGCTCTGCCTTCAGATCACGCTGCCTGAAGACGCGCGGCTCAGCAAGTTAGTAAGCCATAAACAATTCGGTTCTTTCACCTTATCCTTAGGGGCTCATTGTAACACAATTCATGTGTCCACCGCTGTAGCCCACCGATATTTAGTCACACGTGTTGGCTCATAAACACACGGATCGATATAAGCTCGTTAGAGTTTGTTTTGTTGACGACCATGTGATTATAGTTCAAACACCGATCACCACCAAAAAATGTGCTGCAAACGATTGGCTCCAAGGTAGTAGGCAGTCGTTCCGATTCGGTTGAACTTCATCTATTCCCACGAGCTGTGAGTAGGTATCAGAATGCTAGTCAAAACGTATCCACCGGATCACGGGGTCTCCGTCATTGAGATCTCAGAGCCAAAGTACAACAGCCGAGGTAGATTACACGGTATGTTGAGCTGCGCCTGACTAACTTCATGTGCGAGTTGTTTGTTGTTTACTTTACTGATAAACGTACTCTAAAAAATCGTTGCTCCGCTTAGATCATGAATACAACGTTTAGTATGGTTGTTCGACGAGCGTCTCACTTCAGTGCAATGTACCTGATATTTTGGTAAACACCGGCTTCAACCGCAACCTTGAACTTATGTTTAGCCGTCGTTCACCAAACTATAAACAATTGGCAGCTCTGTCTATCCCACATATCGTCACACCTTTGTTGTTCACGTAACAACTGTTTTTTCGCTGTCTCAGTTGTGTCATGACCTCTGTACACTGTAGACTGAACGGTGTTGGAACAACACTATTGCCTCCGACATTTGTCGTGTCATCTGATTCTCGTTACGGTGTTCAATCTTTAGGATATGACGGAATAAAATAGGATAGTTTTGTATATTGTAATGGCGCATCATTTTATGGAAGTTTATTTTGACAAATATTTTTTCATGCACACAGCGTAAACGTCAACAAATGTTTGGCTACTGCTGTAGCGGTGAATAAATTATAACTTATGGCCTGCTACTTCTGTATGCGTAAACTCACTTCTGTCGCGTGTCACTTGTAGCCACCCGGTTTATTACAATAGGTCAATAGTAGGATACTTCCTTTTAAGCGACTGATTATGCTGTACCACAATCGTTAACACCTTCGCCGTAATCGGTTTCTGAGTCGCTTGTTCCATCACAGTGAACAATGCCAACGTGATGTAACGAATGTCACGAATGAAGTTAGAGATGTATCTAAAGTAGTAGTAAATAAGTTCCCAATAAGACTTCACCTCATTTAAAACCAAACAGCGGAAAAAGGACAATGCAAGTGGTGTTTTAGTGCACACCAATCAAGATGTCCTTGAAGAAAACGATGGACCATTGTTGTTCACTACTCAGAATTAGGTTACTATCCGCGAGGAGAGATCTGACTAAAGTAGAACTAGCATCCAACCATGATTTCTACGTGATTATCAAATACTGCACAAACAGATAATCATCTTATGTTCAACAAACTGTGGCATCACTTCATCAACGTCTCCAAATGTTCTTAAACGACTTATCGAAGTTTTAGATTTCACTCTAACCATTTGGACTGTTGTATACTAATCGTTTCTAATTTCCTCTGTTCGTTGCTTCTCATGTTATTTGCAGCGATGTCAATTTATCACCGTACTGAGATTATCACAGATATTTGTCCAATAGCCGTCTATATTTTAAGCATCAGTAATCAGTCTGTATCTTTCACCATACCGTCGTACCACACGCCCCCTTTCCTGTTTAGCTGGACGCAACTGTGATTACACAACTGTGCCACTTTCGTCCACCTCAATCGCGCTGAATACTTCATGCGTCTCTATCTTCTAATTGTTATTTTGGTTGGTGCTGGTACCCTCCAATGTTAATCCCTCCCTATCGCCATCGCGCCCTGTCAACAAATGCGATGGAATTACCACCTATTAACCTTCTCTCTAAAGTGTTCCAACCTTGAGCCATTGTACCCTGGTGTGAAACCAACATTAGAATCAGAACACGCAACTCCTGTAACGAACAAACAACAGCCTGTCCATCTGCAAACCGAAAATTGTTCACATCGCGCTTTTACTGCGTTGTTTCGAGTGCTTTTCAGTTCGTTTGACTTGGCTGGTGCACATTGTTTTTGTCCATCATTGCATATGCGAATCAATCTCAACCGTTTGCCCAGTTGTGTGTGTGTATGTGCACATCTCCCGTTGCGTTCCCATCAACCACTTCAATAATCCGAACGGGAATGCGTACACTGTCCACTTATAACAGCTGGCGCGTGGTTTCCATCGCATACTGATCGGCAATTGTTTACGCATTTCATTGAGCTTGTTCCTTCTTACTGGTCACAGACCAGATGCGAAAGGATAGTTACGATGAAATGGTTGGTTACTACTGATCTTTATTAGTGTAGGGAGTTTTGTTGACCTCCGTTTTGCTCTCTCCTTTTACTGCACCATTTTGTGAAACTCTTACTTATTTGTATACAATCCGTCGCACTCGCAACCTTTGATAAACAATGGATTAGTTTAAATTCTTATTTCAGATTGATTGTCAATGCGTAGGTGTGGTTGGCAAACAATGGAATTGCCCAAATAACCCTGATGCACTTCGGTCTAAAGTTTAAATCACACCTGTTTATACTGTTTTCCTAATTCACTTATATGCACTGACGCCTCTTTGTGTTTTGTTCGTTTTTGGACCAGACGGAGTGTTCGGTGCCATGATGGATGTGCAGCTGGTCAACGATGGTCCGGTGACGATCAGTCTGGATTCTGTTGCATCGAAAGGAGAAACTAATGGAAATAATTAAGTCGGTCCACATTCCATGACGCCCACGTTTCATCGGCTGCAATATAATGGCTACTTTTCTTCAAATTCTCGAATACGTTACATTTGTCGTGGACGTTTTTAAGTAACTTTGCTATTCAATAATCCGATTTGTTTTAATAGCAAACACCTGTTCTTGGTCACCTTTGCAAACGCTTTGTTAACTTCAACACACGTTCTCGTGATGATCTTCATAATGAGTGACCACGTCCCTAACAGTATTTCCCCCCTACTATCCATAAGTCAAGCTGGACTTCTTGATCTGGTACTAACTACACTTGAAAAGCTCACACTTACTGGGAAACTACACTTCACTATAGCCATGATGATCTTATAAAGCAGCCAATTATTGAAGCTCGCAAAAAAATTCTGAAATCAAGATATTTCGAAAACCATGTTTCTCATCTAAACCTCATCACAGTTCCAGAAAATTAGCATGATTTGTGGGTAATTTTCTCAGTTACTTGACTGTCAAATTGATCTTAATTTGAACAAAACTGTTAGAACACGAAAACCGGTAGATGCAAGCATTTCGTATTGACTCGTCAGTACCAAATTTGCAATAACATGAAACAGTTTTTTTATATCGAACAGTTAGGGAGCAGGGTGGATAGTCAATCGGTGGTTTAGGAAAGGTCACTACGTCCAAGGAAGGGTCAAGTTTACGAGCAATTGTTTCTGAACACACAAGGTCGGCTTCAGTCGATTGATTGCGACCGCCTCAGCAAACCGCAAGAATCTTGGATTGGAGTGACGTAATAGGATTCTGAATGCTCAAATTGGGTCGATAACGTGACCAGTGGTCAGGACGTGTCTTGCGACTGCGGACGCCGGTTGCTTGCGTGTTTCAACAACACTGTCGTTCTTCTGTAATACAGAGCTCTGCACCCACTTAGGCAAATGTTCCTTCACTCTGGAGATCAAGCACCTCTCGGTTCTGCCTATGTAACTTTCTTTGCAGTTACATGTAAATTGGTAGACACAATGTGAGGTGGCACCGACAGGCTGATCTCCTTTGATTGAAGGGACAGGCAGTTTCTGGGTCCGGGCTAATACACAGAGTTCCGCTGCGTTAAATGTCCGTTTAATCGAATTCACTAGTCTTTGGGTTGTTTGATGCATGCTATAATCACCTTTAAAAGGCAATTCTATATAAACCTTCTTTTTTCTAACTGTGGCCACCTGTTCGGAAGGTGGTTTCGGTCTACTATGCCTTTCTATGAACCTTTTTGGATACCCGTTAGATCAATGGAAGCAACGGTTCCTAACGGAACGGGGAAGTTTACACTTTTTCTGAAGGAATAATATATGGTCACCTAATTTATCTTTTATGTAGCCACTCATTTTGATCATGCCCGTACGACACGTACACCATTAGGTGTGCGACCAGGTTTTAGGACACACCGAGTTAGTTTCGTCAAGCGGAAATTGCTGTTCGTTCAGTAGTGCATGCGGGTTCTGAGATCCATCTCGCTTGTACGCTGGTCACTGAAAACCGCTCCCCTCTTCGGGATATGATAGACGACTTCTATTTGAATCGTTCTCTCACTTCTTCATATGCATCCTTTTCGGCAACAGCGTTGTGTCTACAAACGTGTTTTTCTAAATCCACGACGTAGTGTCGGAGCACATCTGCACGTTTCCGAGCACGGTGGTTGGTTGATTATTTTTCAAGNGTCGGAGCACATCTGCACGTTTCCGAGCACGGTGGTTGGTTGATTATTTTTCAAGCCCATAAGCTTTTATCATGACACCGAAGAGTGGCCACTAGTTCATGTAACCCGACTTTATCCGCAATTGCGTCAGTACTGTGTTCGAACGGCTGTTTTTTTTTTCAAATCGAAATCCTTCGCGCCCATCCCCAAACTAGCCGTCAATTCGGATGCCCGACTGCTTTGGATATATAGCGCTCGGATAAGTCTTGTCGATTTTCTGTGGGACTACGATCAGAGTGAGTCATTACAGAACCTCTTGAAGACCTATCTGTGTTTTCAGCATATACGGCACCGTTTTATCACGAAACTACTATCCCATACCGTTTTGACTGATGAAGTGTGTCTGAGCATCAGACTCAAAGTCTTGGTTGCCATCCCAAAGGGTTTCGTTCACTTAATGAAGGCGTGAAAATACATGCCTTACAATTAAAGAACGTCTATTATTGACATGTTAGTTCAATCACATTCCTTCCTTCCGAAGTTTACGCAGACATTATCTCTAGGTAACGAGCCCGTCCAGATTCGATTTATTCTCATATGCGTTTCAGCCTAAGGCAAACGATAATGTGTCTGCGAATGGTTCAACGCCACGACTTTGTAGTTCAGCTGCGCAGTTTTGTTTTCAGTCCGTTATACAATCCTAATGGGGACGTTAAGTTGGAGTTCCGTTTAAGATCTGATACATCTTTTGTTGCATTGGGAATCAATCGCAGTATTTGTTATTCTCCTCATTTTGATCAAACGAAATGCTATCTTCTCCGTCTCGCTTACATGGATACCTTCAGTCTCTTCAAGTCGAATCTGTGAACGTCTACCGTTGTTTGGCAATCTCTGAAGTCAGCTGCATCTCTTAGAGCCTTCCTCACCCCAATTCAGTCATTTCACTTCCGCATTGCATGACGTGTACAGAACAAACATGGAACAGAACATACTCTGCCATATAAACGACATTGTAGTAGATTCCTGATAAGATGCAGCGACCTTCGCCAGACAATAAATCATACCGTCTAATATTTTTGAATTCTGTTTGTAAATTTATTTTAAGACAGTTGTTTACAAAATGAACTGTTAGTCACAAGACAGTTGATTCATATTTGGGTCGGTGGCAACCGTCCTGTCGACTGCAATGATGACTGAGCGACGAAACATCTATGGTTCTGAATACGCTTGCTGCCGACTTGATAGATTGAGGTAGAGCCTGAACTTCAATCTGAGGGGCATCCTAGAAACTTGAGGTTGCTGTGCAGTTTTGTCTAGGCTATTCTCAAGCTTTTGTTACGATTTTTGATAATTACCTGCTTTTTTGAAAACTGTCTAGACTTACGACATACCACAGACAACTGTCCACACATCCCAAGCATGCACGTTGACTGGCCGACTGATTAGCTGTGACTTGGAAGACCGCGTCCGAAATCCGGGTTTTTGTTTAACGACAGCATGTACGTGAAACGTTCACATTATGTCCCAGGTTCGATTTTTCCCACAATACAGCTATCAGAATGTGCTGTATAACTCTTTCTATTGTGGATCACCAAACGAAATTCAACCGAATGCATTCTATCAGCTTTCTTTTGTTCGTCATTAAAATGGATCGTCACCCACTCGGTGCTAAGTATGACAGTGCTAAAAGATAGGATAACCTTACAGTCTTGTCGTGAGATGTATGCGTACATAGATTAGACAATGATAACAAACACGTCTTTTTAAGATAGCCGTCCTAATTGTCATTTATCCCATGAAAACAGTCACACTAAAGTTTGTAGTTTTGTCTGTTAAAAATCTGGCTACCCCGAGGTCGCTTGGTGATATTAGTGCTAAGTCATAGGTTTCAGATCACCGGTGTCAGTCGTGGCCTCATCGAAAATTATCACGTAGAGAGCTCATCATTTGGACTGATGATTAAAGGAATGAGTAGTCTAAGAATAAGTAATTTGTAAAATGAAGCCCGACGTTTCAGGTGGTCTTGATTCATTCGGATGCGATGTTTGTTCATAATGTGTGTTCGTTAGTATGGTACATTCGTTTGTCCCGCCCACCTTTTCGTATAGAGTAAACCTCGTTCCAGTTCAGCTAGGTAGCCATTCTCAACGCAGTTCCTGAAGGGTTTAGTGGAGCTTAAAATAAATCACTCACTCCTGTTCCTGCCAAAAGGCCATTTCCTTCCTTAAAATAAATTACCTCTGGAAATTTATCTTTTCAGGTTGAATAGAAAAAACTAGTTCGCTCACCCGCTCACATTGTCTTCTCGATGATGGCAACCAGAAGATTGATTTAGGAACCTTCGGCATCCTTGTGTGCGGTATGGTATTTTCAAAAGCTATTCCAACAGCTGTGTGGTAGTCACAGAAGCGTTAACTTTGCTTCGACTCTGCCATATTCTCCCACCGATTTCATACTCCATCGACATGTTGGGTTTTGGGAGAAACAATTCCCTAATGGATCGGCGGAATTCCGAGCTCTTTCATGAGTGCATCTAACATACCACGACAGCGATAGTTCTTCAAAAGAAAAATCGTTGCTCTCCTAGGAAACCGGTTGCAGAGCAATTTTTTAACGTGAAGGTCCAAATCGCCTCAGTCACTGTCAACGTTTTCATCTGTCCTTTTCTGTCGGCTGGTTCTAGAAAAGTACTGACCTTGTAAGAAGGGAAGGAATTTACGGACAGCTATCTCAGACGTAAACAAGTGCTTTATGTTGCCGTTCATGACTAGTTCTGTCATAATCGATAAATTTGAGTATTTCAGTGGTCAGACTTTCCGACATCATTCTCTTTTCTAAGTTGACTGGTGATATTGTCCATTCGTGATACGCCACATATTGCTCGATTAGGCGAGCTTATAAGAAATGCACTTCACACCATTAAACTCTGAAGTGCTAGTTTGTGATTGAACCGTTTTCTGTGATAGTCTATTACAGATACACTGTCCACCCTACAGACTACATCGTTTAATTCGTCACTTTATCCGGTTGCCATAATGCTAAAGATGTGTTGGCCGAACTAATGCATGTAAATACTTCCTTTATCAACCTTTTTTTACTTACGTTATGTTTGTGTGTGTACAATTCATCCTGCCCAGTTTCTCGCAAGAAGCACAATTTGACGATCATTGTCCCTCTTTGGGTTATTGAATGTCAGTTAGAGTGAATGCAACTAGGCTATTGTAGAATTTCAGATTTTCGACTGTTTTTTTGTAAGGCTACCGAAATCTGTATTCGTCAGTGTTTCGGTCGTGTGCACTTAGGTATTCATCGTATCGGACATTTTTCATCGTGACCACCAACAGGCGGTTACAACCAAAAGTTTATCCGGGGATGACAAAGTTCCAGATCATTGAGGCGTTGTCTTATCTACTGGGAACCTGGTGACCACCCATTTCGATCGCTGGAGACTGTTACAGTTTGCCGTTCTTAGTGACGTGCTATATTGTTAAAAGTTTTCATGACAGCATTTGTTGGCCATGTGAGAAAAGAAATGCACTTTCTTTTAAAACTATCCCTTGCCAAAAGCGACCCCCAGTTCGAGCTGACTTCATAGCTGGAAAAAGTCAATTAGGACAGTCATAGTGATGTTACTCAATTTACCACTCTTCCCTGCAGGTGTTTACTGCAAACTGGTTAATTGATATTTTGGTATATGAATTTCATCGACTACAGCAGACTCCTGCTGACAAGTTATCCGGCATGTTTTACGTGAAAGTTCGGCGCGATTAGTGTGTAATGTAACTCACAATTCTTAGGAAAGCAATAACCTTACTGCAACGGTCCATTTATGATCGTTGAGTTATACGTAGCCCAAAAACGGATCCCCAAATTGAAAACAAGATTACATCAAAATATTTCTGTATCAATAATTACACTAAGCAAACCCCAGTCGTTCACCGCCATAGTCTCGTCCAAAAAATCCAGTGTTTCTCAACGGGACTAGCAAAGTCAAAAATGGATCATCACGCCGCAGACGATTAATGACAAATTAGTTCAATAAAACAAAAGTGGGCAGTGAAAATAAATGTCAGGTTGGTGATATAAAATAAGGAATACAAAACAATAGGAACGATTTTTCTCAGTCCAGGGACCAACAGATTTACACCTAGAAATGCTGTTTATGGGAGATAACATGTGTCAGCTAGACTGACAGCGCTAAAAGTCAACAGTTGTCTGCATATTCGTTTCTGTTAAATAAGCGGTTAAATGACCCATTGTCTTTCTTAGATGTTTTGGTTCCCAGATGCTACAGTTAGTCATCCACCAGAAAGTCATAATTATTAAACTCTACACCATCTGCACCTAAGGCTTGCAGGCGCGATTTAATGGGTTTGCTTCTTGTAGAGCGAGGAGGCTACACCTGAGCGACTGCATGGAGTCTGAATTGGAACTCCCGAGGACTACTTTTTCCAAATGAGCATCTGGGCAACTTTGTTGAGTGTTGGAATCTCAGCCACAGTTTACCCTTGAAGAAATAGTTTACCGTCTATCCTTCTTGCACAGAGAACCATCATACCAACGGCGCAATTATTGTTATGCCGGCACGACATTACACTTGGTACTGTCCACTTGCGGAATTACTTCTCACCACCCTAGTGTCTATACCTCACAAAACTCTGCTTCTCATTCCAACTACCACCTAAACTTAACAGAACAAACCAAAACTTGCAACAGAGAAAAACGGAACGTATCCGCCACGTGGTTAGGGCGACGTAACATACCGTCATCTAAACCAAAATCCGATATCTTCGGTGATGTGGTTAATCCTGCCACCTTGCCTACAATTTTAGTAAACAGTCACGGCCTCAAGGCCATGGTAATCCAACATCACACATTGAATCTCTGTTGGTAAAAGCCGCTGACTCAGCCGATTTTGCTGTAACAGCATTGAAACCATCAATCTCACTATCAGGATGACTGGAAGGTAAGAATCCAGAGTTGCACTTTACAAGTGAGCAGCTCGCATAAGCATCCATATAAAGAAATAACTGTTACGGATGCGCACACTGAGTCATCGTCATGAATACCAACATTCCGACAACAGATAGGACGGTCAACACGATAACTGTTGACAACCCCATTTGGTTGACTCCATCATCGATGTCCTCATGCAACTAGGTTTCCTACAACTGAAACAGCCATTATGGCGTGTTCACGAATTTGGTTAATCGACCCAAATATATTGTTAAGTAAAGGGCAGACGTTTTCATCCATCAATACGGATGAATGCAGCTCCTTGATATTTTATTTCGGGAATGTAACCCTCTCTTTTGCGTGTCGTTTTCTGACATTCTCCCTCGATTTTTGGTATCTTCCATTACCTTCATTTCTAATTGTCTTGCCCGTGGATAAGAACTGTGAATACGCAGTAACACAAAATGATTCCAATTGATTGTGAATATATTTTGGCATAATGCCATTTGCAGCCTGACGGGTAAATCGAACATCAAATTAAAAGAGTTCCAACAAGTCACTCGGACGTGGATGGTTGAAGAACACTCAGAACGACAAGCGAGATTTTTACAGTTGGCTTTCTACGCTTTGCAGTCACAATTGTTATTGGTGTGTATCTCAACCAAAATTGTCCTAACGTTGCACGTATTCTAAGTAACTTGAGTCACAGAATGAAATTTTATCCAAATGTAGGACGATAAGTCAAGATGGCTGTGAACTCAAACCTGTCTGCTTATTTTGTTACCCTGGTTCGTGCGCTCGCACACGCATATACATACAACTTGCTATGTCAAGACCGGGGCTCTAGGCTTCTAAGTTGACATACTGGTGACTGCGTTTTCGGTGAGCATGTAGTCGACAGGTGTTTAGGTGTTGGTCTTTCGGACCCGTAAAATTACCCTTCAAGTGAACGAAGTGAGATACGATGAATTCCATTAGTCACTTGGATCGATGGTAGACACAAAGCCATAATGTGATCAACCTTCCAGCATTCGAAATTTGTGAGTATTCCAGGCTGGTTCATACGAAGACAGGAAGATGTAAACACCAAACATTGTTTCGCCTGACGACTAAAGCGAAGTGAATTATCTTCTGCTTTACAAAAATCGTTGGAATTTCACCAAGACGACCAATTTATTTAATTTGATGCACGAAAGGTGAACGTGTACGGTTTTGGCCGATTTAACTTGAACGTCACTCAGTTAATCGCAACCTCGACATTCAGGTAGAGGATTCAGTCAGTTCCCTTGGATTTTTTCCAAGTGAACTAGAGTTTCACACTTGTTAGGGCTCACCATTGGTACGTTTTCTTGCCAAGTCCTGGATTCAAATTCAGGCGACGCTTTCACGAGGCAACCATTCTGACCACTACGTCACTGACCTCGTCTTAAACATGCCTGAATCATCAGATCAAAAAGGCGGATCATTCTCGCTTATGAACAGTTATCAGAACGCTTAATCGTCTCGATAACAACTGGCTACTGTCTGTATGCCCTGATCGAATAGTTGCTGGTTCACTTCAACGTTACGCAAAGTCGGGAGTGTGTGCGACATAAAGCATATTGGTAAACCGAGGACGTTAGCCGTTCTCGAGATTGTTCACAAACTGTACTGAGAATTCAAAAAACAATAAACCGGAGAGCACAGTAAGTTATTGCCTCGTGTTAGCCTGTGACTGGTGTCTTAACAATAAAATGGTCAGGCAACCACTCTGGGTGCTTTTATTTCTAAGTTTGCACAATTTTTCTGCCATATAAGCCCACGAATGGTGATATTTTCGAGTGAACTGAGGACAACGTTACCTTTAAATTGTGTTCAGATCCGCCAGTCGGTTTCCCCAATGCAACGCGCTGAATCGCCTTGCTCTTTGGGCAGGCCAAGTTTTGGCACTTGCTACTGCGCAAATTGGGGTTCGGGTGGGGAATGTAAAACATGACACCTCTGACGTCGATGCAGCCGTCTGGTATGCTGTTGCCACGTTAACCCACGAGAACCGCATAAGCGAGTGCGCAAATCACGTGACTAAACCTAAGGGCTCAATCGTCCATCTACCGCCCGCAAGAGTGTTTGCGTAGATGTGTGACACATGTGGACCTAGTCACACGCCAACAGCAGCCGAATGGTCTGCAAAACAAGTTTTTTCGTAGCTAAGGTCTCCTATCCGCAATTGCGGTAGCAGCCGGTAAGGAACGCAGGTGAGAATTAAGGCTGTTTGTAAGATAAACTGCGGCCTTATCGGTCAAAACAGCTTCGTTTATGGAACCATGCTGCATATCATCAGTCTTAGTGACAACTCGGCTGAATCAAATAAGTGTGAACAATCTTTTTCGAGAGGCTTCCTCTGTGAAGTTTAAGAACCGTACCACAATTGTGGTGGATTGCCAGGTCGGGGGTGCGAGTTTTCGAACGCTCGGCCGAATACCTCAACGTGGGGGGGAGGTACGTTCGAAAACCTGCCGCGATCGGATCAAGGACAACGTGCGCGACCGGATGAGTCATCGCTCGACTAGATCGGACCAACGGGCGAGGCAGGGCAGGCGAAATACGACAGACGGCCAGATCGGAGGCGTGGTTTTTCCAACATTCAGAGGAACATCTCGACACGATGTTGGAATACGGTCAAGGCCAACACTGGGTGGATGGCGGACAGCACGAGCAGCCGGACGAGCCATCGCGCAACGGAATCGGACAAACGGACGAGGAATGGCAAGCGAAAAACCCTCCGATAGAAGGCACCGGTCACGCACGTAAACCGGTTAGAAGTGCGCACGACGTGTGAACGGAAACCGGGGGGTGCTGCGGGTTGGAATTGCGACTTATAAACGAGAGAGCGCGTGTTGCATGTGACTAGCGATTTGGACAATAAAGATTGTGCTTTGTTGGACGCCTTCTCGCTACACAATGACTAAAGAAACTAATAAGGTGTCATTAGGACATCATGACAGTGTTCTTCTGGCCCCTACTAAGAGCTCATTTGGATATGCCTTACCAAATTGAAAGTGTACCTGGATGACTCCACTGTCTACCTTGCCTCGAAGCGCCTTTATAGAAGAGACCAACAAGAGGACAGCTACACTGGTTTCATGTGGGAACAAAAGTGAGTTTATTGATAGCATTATTAACAGGATGTTCAGGATTATCATCACAGGTTATGGATTCATCAAAAGATCAATAGCTGTTTTGGAAAATCTGCTCGATATGGTTTGTCGCAAGAAAAAGATAGGATACATTGCTCTCGGAAGGGGCTCGTAATGACCTTCACGGATGTATCGGGGAACAATGTGGAGTTAAGCTAAGTTTCCGTTATATAATAATCAGTCAATGGTTTGAGCAAGCAGAATTGTCAGAACTGTTCATATTATAATAGATCACTGTGCTGTCATTCTTGGCCGGAATATCTATCGTATCGTGCTGCTTTCGATCGAAGAGAAGCGTGTGCATCGCGTAATGTCCTTAATAAAAGATTCCACCATGAAATTTGGGCATATTAGTTTAATTCAACCGAAGTGTTAGTTAGTCGATTTTTCACTCCAATCGTTGTCACCTATGTGAGTTTGTGTTTTGCAATTAGTCCAAGCATACACGCAGTTCACTTCCCAGTGTATGACATCCACTGATTATTACATCCCCACTGGCCAATCACAAGAGGTGAAGATCTGACACTTAACTAGTATGTCTCAGTTCATTAATCTGCGCTTGACAAGATGCAACGTACTCAATCACACGGTATACATGAAATACCTCAGGGGGGGTTGCTTCGATGATGTTAATGAGAGTAATCATTATAACGAAGGTATTGTTGTACAGTTTGTGTCAATTGCGTTATTGCTACTGTTGGTCTTGTTATCTCCGCTCACACCGAGAAATTCGTTATCAACAGTGGTTTAATCTGTGGCAATTCACAGTATAAAAAAAGTATTGTGACATTTTTGTTCTGTGGTTAACCAGTTTCGGGTCCTCCCATTCCTTCTGTGTGTCTGATAGTTAACCCTCACAAATCCGGCGATCCGTAGCCACTGTGCATGCATCAGTCAGTGGTTTCGTGCATGTGCGAACCTTGCGTCATTTAAACCAAGCAATTCAGATAAATGGCTAAATGTTACCCAATGTGAAAAGTATGGCACTGTTGTGTTGGAACTCGTTAAACTAACGGTAAGTAATGCGCCGGTTCAAATCCAAGCCTAGGCTCAATGCATTGAGAACGGAATACGGAGAACTGTAGGCACGGTTACAATTTCTGTTTGTTTTGGAACCCAAGATATTTTGTAAGTGAATACGTGTAAAGCACTTTTTCAGATAGGCAGTTACCAACCTCCTGTGCCCTCCTGGTAAGTGAGTGACGGAAGGCTAACGGGTGTGGCAAGTGTCAGACGATCATCTCGAAAAAAGACACAATAAATGTTCTGTTATTTCCAATCGATAATTCCACGATTAGCGCTTCTCGTCAAGTTGAAATCACAGAAGCCATTAAACTTTCTAATTGATATTCTGATTACCGGCAAGTGATTGGGGATTTGGCTGACATGACTTGAACATCACTCACAGATGACTGTTGCTGTTGCCTCCCAACAGACTTTTCAGTCAGATGCATTTGAAAAGAAGCTTTGGACTCAAGTTTTGCTCTTGCTAGAACTCATTGGTAGTGCGTGTCCTTGCTACGGCCGGGTCTAGAACTTCGGCCGCGATCACGACATTCACTGTGTTCTCTTGGGGTGATCGGGCAATCCCAGCGTTACTTACAAGCAAATGTGCTTAAGTGTTTATATATGGTGATTCAGTCGTACTGACTGAGAAGTCAGTGGCGCAGTGGTCAACACGGTTACCTCATGAAAACGTGGTCGCAGTTTCTGACTCCGCCATGACAGAGATATGCGCTATTGGCGATCTCTAACCAAGGCGAATCTCTAGCCAGGTGCTTTTGTTCGCAAGACACTAATTGACAATCTTGTGAGAATGCAACTGCTACGATCAGTTGTGACTGACGTTCAAATTAATATCAACCGGGTTCCCTACTATTTATCAGTTGATGAACAAGTGACGTCAAAGTAATCGGCTTACCCTTGGTTAACTGTAGCCCTGTTGAACAGAACAATGGACATATTGTAGTGAGAAAGCGACCAATAAAGCTCAATCTTTATTGTCCAATACGCTAGTCCTCATGCCACACGCGCGCTCGCGTTTATTAGTCATCATTCCGGACCACAACATCCCCAGGTTTCCGCTCACGCATCGTGTGCACTTCTGCCTGGTTTATGTGCGTGATCGGCAACGTCTATCGGGGGGGTTTCTGCCTGTCATTCTTCGCCTGTTGGTCCGATTTTGTTGAGCGATGACTCGTCCGGTTGCTCTTGTTCTCCTCCATCTATCTCCACTGGCCTCTGAGCGTATTCCACGACCGCTTTGCGATATTCCTGCGAATGTTGGAATAATCGCCCTTCCGATTTCGTCGTCTATTCTATTTTTCCTCTCATTTCTCGCCCGTTGGTCCGATCCAGTCGAGCGATGACTCATCCGGTCGTCCCCGCCGTCCCCGATCCGCTCGTTGTGGGGTTTTGGACGTGCCTCCCCACGCGTCGAGGTAATCTGCCGAGTGTTGGAATACCCATACCTCCGGCCTGAGTATCCACCACAATTGTACTTCACAAATAGTCACATCACATCACGATTCATTCTGACTGTTAAAGAATCTTCAAGCTCCAACGGACTTAGATGATTATGCCATGTACTACGGATGCCTGGTAATCATCTGCCCCCCCCCCGAGCGCACTTGCCGAAACGACGGCGGGCTGGCGTGTGGCGTAATGTTGACAAAGGATGGTAAGTTATACGGGAATGTAAGGAACTTTGAAATGTTCGGTGACGTAGTTCGAATTTACCTCTCAGCATGTGCTTCTGGCGTGTGCTATTGTCGTTTTTCCAGATTATTTGTAAAGTTGGTGTAACCATCATCGTGTGTCAACTCCAGGTGCAATAAAACTATTTCATGAATGACGCCTAATCTTCAGTTACATCCAGGCTGTTTATTTACAACGTATGAGCGACTTTATGTTGAATGTTAGAGTTTCTATATGGTTATTTCGGTAGTTGAGTTTCTTCCGTCCCGGTTTCTTTCCGATATCGAGCTTGCTCTCTCTTCATCATCAAAAATGGTGACCTTTATCCATTCTTTGTTCTATACATAATATATTGTTTAATACCTAACCTGGACAATACAGTGAGTTAGTGGAGATGTACCAGACACAATATTGACTATCATACATCCAACTGGACCGGTATTTATGGACAGCATAAAGATGATTCAGCATACAAATGAAATGTATCGTACTTTGAAAGTTCGAAAAATGAGAGGATCGAATTAAAATTCATGATGAGAATGCTTATTCAGTCCATTAATTCGTATCTAAATGGAATTTGGAAGTCAACTTATCGCAAGTTGTGATCTCATGCAGTGAAGAGGCGCTGCAAATTTCCAAAAGGACAGTTTGCTACTGATAACTTATAAGTAGTTTAAACTGTCTGTTTCCATAGCTTCAATATGGGACGTGACAAACGGATTTTCGGGGTCTCACCGCCAGATCAATACATGTCTATAGGTCAAGTAGTACGTACGGGTTATTTGCACAGCCTGATAGTGTTGGCTTTGGTTTTTAATCTCACGACGTAAAACTGGCATATGTCACACGTGACAGGTGAATAGTGGATGGATCGTTGGCTAATTTTGTGTGCACAGTTTTGAATTGTGTAATCAAGTGGTAGTCGCTCCAGTCGTTGCCAAACTGTGCTGCTGAGTTGATTTCATATGGCCCACTGGAACTTTGTATAGTCCTTGGACGACCTCTCCTGGTTCNGTCCATACAAATTTCCTGTCCTTCCTCAGCAGTTGGAACAATGGATATGCTTTCTGAGAGAACCCCGGCGTAAATTTTGAATCGTAATTGACCATTCCGAGGAAACACCTCAGTTGCCGCTTCGACTTTGGTGCTGCAAAGTTCTTGATAGCTGTCAATTTCTCCGGCAGTGGTTGGATTTTTCCATTAACAACCGTGTGTCCCAAGCTAACGATTGAACTGCGGCCTATTTGGCACTTTTTACTACTCAGTTTTAGGCCGGCTGCATCGATTGGTTGCAACATTGCTCGCAACCTGTCTACATGTTCCGACACTGTTTTGGAGAACACGACGATGTCGTCTCCGTATACAGTTACTCCTTCCCGACCCTCCAGAATGTGAAGCAGGAGACGTCTGAAGGTCGCTGGGGCATTGCACAGACCAAACGGCATCCTAAGGAACTCGTACTGCTGTCCGTTCACGCAGAACACAGTCTTCGCTCTGTCCTTTCATGCCATTGGTAGCTTCCAATAACCAGGACGCAAATCAATGAGGGATAGTACTCTAGCCTCGTTCCTAGCTCTTCTCTCTCCAACAAAATTACGCGGTTGTCCCATCTTTTAGCAACATCTGCTTCAATAACACGCCAGTATTATCTGTTTTTATTCACTTTGAACGAGCTGGTGCCATCTGAATATTTCGGGCAGAACTTTCCTGGGGTATCACAAAGATGTAACACAGATGGCTGCGATAAAGTTATACGCCAGCTGTTGGTCGCTATGCTGCCTCCAGGCTAATGCACTGACCCAACACCAGCTGGTCCCGTTACTGTCGTGTGGCTTGAGAACCGGAAGGACATGACCAGTTCGCCTGTATCGCAGCTTCTGTAGTGTCAGTAGTCGGGATTTGAACTAACCGCCTTGTGACCAGGCCTCCCAAGGCATAATCCTTCCTTTCGTATTTGTTCTACCCGCATCACGCCACCAATAAACGCGGTTACTTGTTTGGGCAGACTTTGGTACAACTATACAGATGTAGTTGAAACCACTAGAAATAGCCAAGCTGCACCCGAGTTTTGGAGATGCCGGTGCACGCTATTTGAAGATGCCGAAAACCTTGTATAAGTGAACCGAAAGCACGACGAAGAATCACAACGGTGCGACGTAAACAGCGAATAGTACGCTTAGCTTTCAATAATATAAGAATTGGTTTCAAGTTCACATTGATCCTTAGAATCAAGGTTTTCACAAAATCTGTGCAACCGATGCCAAACAACACCCAAATAAACGAAATAATTCCGTTAACACTGCGGCAGAAACAGTATCGTCTATCGGGAGTTAAAGACATATTGTTTGGACCCGTTAATGACGTTTCAGTTGATTCTGCGATCATGAAAAATAACCTGGAGTGTTGTGAGACATTGATCTATTGATGGTATGACCTATTGAAGAGACCACTTCAGTCCAGTTTGTAAAGGCATGCGTACGTTGGTTGTATGGAAGACATTTTTCACTATTGGTATGAGTGAAGCGGCCACTTTAATTGTGAGTAAAGAAGTTAAACATCATTTGAATACATTCTCTGTTACCTGTCGTTTCGTCACCTTGAGAGGAGTATGTTAATTCTTAACAAGGCAATGTCTTAATTTGTACGTCGTGCGTCATCGTGGTGTGGCCACAATTTTTACGACGGTTTGATGCCTTTGATTGCCTGGTCTGCAATCCAATCCTGATCTCATAAAAAAGTTGCTCAGCTTACCAGCTATTCGGTAACACCAGGGCATTTAGCTGACTAGTCGAATTGACGGTTGGTTCGGCAACAGAGAGTAGAGGACTATGAGTTACAGAGTTCTCTACTCTCTTGATGAGGATATGTTCGAGTGGCACACCGGAATGCTGAAGCAAACTGATAAAAGCACACCGCATTAAGCTTTTGTAAGAGCACGACACGGATGGTATTTGCATAATTACATCTGCTGTTTACTATACTTCTTATGGAGATCATTTTTAAAAAGACTATTCAAACAAAGCTCAACTCTTGATGTTGCTGCAGCGTTTGCTCGTTTGTAGCAAAAACCGGCTGTTACTGGAATGCCATGAGGGATATCATCACTAAAATAATAGGCAGCCATAGGAAATATCTTACCTTGATCGCTGCTGAGGCTATCGGAATTCGGCTGCGAAGGCCTATTCTGTGCACACAGAAGTCCGTTGTTCACTCACTGAAGTTACCGTGGCCTGACGTCGTTGGAACACTTGTCACATCACTGCAGTAACCCTGTTCGTCATTCCCAAATGACATTAGATTCAAACTATATTAGGTTCCACGCAATCCTAGCTTGAGGATTGTTTTTAGATTTATTACGTTGTATATGACTTGCAAATAACGCACGGAAAACGAATTCGTTCGTTACGCTTTGCGTTCTACTAAAGTCTCTGGGAATATTTGGACAGTTGTAGCGGATTCTTTGTACATTTCCCGACGTGTTCGCACATCAAACTTCATTAGCTTGTGTTTTTTCAACAACAATTTACCCAGCACATTTTATGCTTATTCACACTAACTGATCGTAACAAACGATTTACCAACCCATTCATCATCAGTCACTTGTGCTGATGCTAAGAAAATGTTATCTTCCAATATCCATCTCTCATGGTCCATAAATCATTTACTGACCTGATTAACAGTTCATGAAAAAAAAGCCACAATTGTATGCAACATATCGCCTATTCATTTTTGCATTTCCTCAATCTGTTAAGTTAGAGGGAACGTGGACTGTGACCGTACGTAATTTGGACACATTCTTGTGGTTAGCGCAAAACAAACTTGACTGAAGTATGTGCTCTTGCATTAATTGTTCACCTCTGTTTGTAGACGGACTAGTTTTTAATCTGGCACATCCAAAGCACACAATTACCGGATCGTCTTGAATTTGCTGCGTAAAAATAATTGGAAAACGCAGTAATCCACTCAGTTCCGAAACACGAACGGTGCCGCAACCGTGTGAGCATGTGATGATGCAGCTTGCTGACTGTGTTTTTCTCCTCAAGTATGTTGACTCAAGCCTAATTGAATCGCGGCTACTTCAGAATTGCCTGTATATCTTAAGAGACTAGTGGAATCACATAAAACTTATGGAAGTATCAGGTGTGTCCTATTGGTAGTCCTATGCAGTATTTCTGATAACTTATACCAGACCTGTTTCCATGGAGATCACTAAACAGTCAACGTTGGCAGTGTCCAACATTTGAAAAGTGCTTATTTAACTTGTGTAGATGATTCGGTTTGGATGTTTACAGTTTCAAAACTGTAAAGCAATTCTTGAGAAGACCGAGATTAGACTACCGATTCCAATTTCGTCTCTAAAAGAGTTGATTCTTAGTTGTACGCTCAACGATAGCTCTATCGACAGATCAATGGCGTGGCTGTGGGACCCCCTCCCTCGGTCATTTGCTGGCCGATATATTCATGAGCAAACGTGAACACGGTCAGATGTATTTGGATGATATATTCGCGATAACAAATGGCTTGGACAGATTGGACAATATTCCGTACATGTTTAACACAGCTTATCCCTCTATACAGTTCACGACATAAACAGATAAGACCAGCCAGTTTCAGTTCCTTGATTTTAAGTTAATCGGACGAACAGACGGCTCGCTGAAGAGCTCTACCCATAAGAAACCGATATAAACAGGACAGTACATTAACTTCAACAATTTTGTGCCGTCGAAGCAAAAGAGAAACTTTATCCACTATCTCACAAATAGGGTAAAGAAAATGTGCTCGGAAGATGCCATCAAACAAGAGTTCGTTCGTATTGCTGATGCCCTGAGACCAAACGGCTATCGTGAAAGATTTGTTGCCAGAAGCATGGCAGAAACATTACTACTTCCGTTGGTTGATCGAGTGGATCAGAAATTCATAGTTGTCAACGGGCCCTTCAAAAGCGATTTATCGGCTGACTTTTCAACCGTAGACTGTATAACACACTACTGAGAACCTTTCTGGCCGCGACACTGTGCGTGCATGCTCTCTCCTAACGTGAAAGATAAGATGTCTGTCCACGCCCAAAACATAACTGTCTACTCTTTCTCCTGTTACTGTGCAGCGCAGTATGTTGGACTCACAAGATCGCTTGACAAGCTCATAAGGGAGCATCACCCAGCATGGCTTAGAAGCGGAGTAAGAAAATCAGTAACTAGCTCTACCGCAGAACATCTGGCATAAACACATAACAACTTGCACCCTAGTCAGCCTCTTTGTGTCGTCTACAGGGCACCTAGACCGCAGCCAAGGTCAATAAAACGTCGTAAAATACCGACTGCTGAAAGGATAGCCGTTCGATTACGTCATCCTGCGTTATGTTGTGTTACGAAGTTCCTACAAGCTCTCACCTGTCCACGAATCCACATACCATTCCTTCTGAATTAACATTTGCAGATTGTCCAAACCACCCAAATGGTGGATAGGACTGATTGAGTTTTCACATTGTCCAAATGTAGCTACACTTTTCTCACGGTTTAATGGAAATTCATTATTTAGAGATGTAATCACCTGATAACGAATTCCTCGAAAACATGTGCTCGTCAACTTGTTTTCATTCCGAGTAACCACATGGATACATTGAACACATATCTTAATCTCACGTCGATTTAGAAACGACTATATAGTAATAGACGATTCTTCATAAAAGGCTCAAGGTCATGAGGTACGGATAAAATTTTACTCCATTTCATTGAAAGATGCCAAAATCGAAAAGTTTTACCGTGTGTGAAGTCAATAGAAATACGAGAGCTGCAATCAACTGTGAGTAATATTCAACTTATTTTGTTAGAACTTGTGTGTATACACCAAACCTCCCAAAATACTGCACCCCTTCGACAACTAAAAAACGCTGCATTGTATATAGAAATATTGTTAAGACCGTTAATAAATAGCATACTGATGTCTAAAAATCGTCCAGACCTGTGTCAAGAGGCACATCTGAGGAGGCAGCCAGGACACATCATGCCATATCGATCGATCAGCCCAGTTCGGATGGTGTGGTTTTGTGTGGTGTGATTTCGCTCAGCCAATCAACTTTCAGCCGTGCGGTCTAACGACTACGCCCTGAATTGTGTTTTCTCTCGTTTGCCTTGTAACTTGATTTGTCCTAATGCCTTGACAGCCATGTATGATCGACGTATTTGATTCGCTCTGACTGACTGCCACGCGTGATTGTCTCACTTGATTTGCTTAGCGTCTTGATGCCCATGTATGGTAATCGTTTCATCCCATAAATTTAGAGACTCTGTACCCTAATTTTTTTACGCAACCTTCCAATAAACAGTGTCGCTGCGCCTTTTCTGTTTCTCGGTTTTGGGTCAAACAGTTTGGGATAAGAGAGAGCTTTACTATAAACGTGGACTTTATTACGAGCCATCAACACAATGAAAAAATGAGTAATCTTTAAAATGACTCAACAAACTGTTTCCGTATTTTTTTTCTGATGGCTTTATTTATGGTCATAACGCAACTACCGAACAACAGTCATACTTTCGAGACACTGTCTGCCCAAACTAAAACTGGTCACTGTTTGTTAACGTATGGATCATGCGACCGCGACAGTGATGTCAGAAGCAGAATTATGAAAATGACGTGCAATTAAAACCATGGATATGATCATTTGAGGTACGGGTGAGTTTACATCCTTAGAATATACACACGCCTTTAGAATAAAATCCGAAAGACGTGGTCCCCATTGATTGATTTCTTGTCTGTACTGGATGCTATCTCTCTTATTACGGTGTCCGCTTGATGTACATTTTGCTGCATATTCACTCGCACATCCACACCCAGGTACGTAAAACCATATGTGGTTTGCCTACATGCTTCATCTGCGAGATGTGTAATGACTTTTCTGGAATCTATTTTCAGACGTATGTGTCCAGTCGACCAATACGGGTTTGTCAGACAGTAGGCTACCGCAAAAGTGAGCTTTTATCTCCTAGAAAGTAAGCAAAGAGACTCTAGTGGTAAGATCAAAAACTCAAAAGGATGGTTGAAGTCGAAGTGGAACACAAGCAAGACTGAAGATTAGAAATCATGGAAGTGAGTAAGCGACGGTGATGGCTGGCTGATACGAACGGAAAAGCGGATAAACCTGACATGACCTACATGGACCTGACGTACTCTTTGTCTGTTCGGTGAGGGTGTATTAGAAATACGGCCTGCTTATTCGTAGCCGCACTCAAGCTAAACCAATGTAGTAACTTTACGACTAACTGACACCTATGGTTCCTTTGGGTATCACATGCTTCAGTTCACGGCCGCTTATTCGAAACTGTCCAAAACAGGGCCAAGTCCTCTTAACACTTAAAATCGATATTAATACACGAAGGACTCACTTGGATAACAGCCTGGCGTCTCATTGACTGACCACAACGATTTCGCTCACCTGATTTCACTTGACTGTATGGCACCTGCTTTGGCATCTCTTCGTCACAAATCATTGTGGACGCGACATACCCAACGAAGCTGATCGAACGTCAGCATATCTTAGATCTCCTCTGTGTCCGCCCGCCGAAATACCTCAGTGCTCAAAACCTCGTCCCACTGCCGAATATCCTGGATGCGTGTTAGACATCGCACAAGGAAACGGCTCAGATAATGCATACCGTTGATGCGGTGTACAACATTACAGACAGCACCATCGAGTGGTGGGCATGCAGCTCGGTTTCCATCCTTAGGCTCTGACTTTTTCCAATACGTCTTTCAGTATATCAGAAAGCATCAATAGTTTTCGTCACACGGGCTCGCAACTCGTGATCTCCAGACAGATCTGTGGACAGGTTGTTGCCCAAGTAGCAGACGTCTGTGCAGTTATCAATGATGTCTCCATTGAGGCGGTCTTCAGGTGCGGGCACGTCAACTCTGCCCTGAGAATGTTGAAAGAACGATGCTTAGGCGTGTTGATGTCCAAACCAAATTTGGACTCCGCAGTCCCAACAACCATGGCTAATTGCTGTCATTAGCCAATACCAGCATGCACAAGGTTGAAGTGTTGTGAACCGAGAAGGCGGATGGCACAGAAGTTGTGTATTTGGGAAACCAATACACGACTTATGCGTCCAAACGGGACTGAGAACAGAAGCAATCATTTCCACACCACACTCATCCGAGGATGCTCCAGTCGCTTTGGACAACATGTCTCAGTTCCGTC